>CM043880.1:20069921-20273106 GCA_024034495.1 Camelina laxa | reverse complement strand
TGTAACATCCGTGTTCCGGGAATAGAGTTTGGGTTATGTTGAGTAAACCAAAAGAGTGGATTTTAATTAATTTTGGTTTAATTAAATCCTGGTTTAATCTAATTAAACCAAAAAGCCCTAATCTCTTTCTCAACTCACGCCTCCTCTCTTGCTTTTGTGCTTTGGTCGACATTTTCATCTGAGAGAGGAGAGAGAAGAGATAAGGAGATCGCTTTTTCCTTAGTGTTAAGAGAGAAACAGAACTGTCAGGGTTTGGGAGAAGGAAGATTCGACGGGTCAAATCGTTTTGAAAGGTACTGATTTTTGGTATGGTTGTAGGTAAGAGATTTTCGTACACTCTCCTTTTTACAGAAGTGAATTTGGGTTAATATTTTAGGAGATATTGGCAGTTTCGTGGGGTGTTTCTTCTCATTCGCGGATTGAGACCAGCGGGTGTTACGGGACGATTGCGGTTTCATCTATAATCTGATCGTGCTGAAATTTTGTGGGAAGCTTCTGGACGTATATACCTTGCTTTTCACCGGAGGGATTAGAAAGTTAACGGTTAGTTTTGATTTCGTGGTTTCACTTGTGAGGTTGTTCTTTTCTGTTTTCTTGGCAGTTTGTTTTCAATATTTGTTTGTTGTTGTGATTGGTTGTAGGAACAAGTTTGGTTGTTCTTGGATATTGGAAAGCCTCTCATTTGGTTGTATTTAGTTTTGTGAATCACTTGTTAAGGTAAGTGCAGGACCATGGCTTATCTAAGCTGGAGATTTCTCTAATCTACTTGTTTATGTGTTGTTTGGCTTGTTGATTTGTTGATTGATGATTGTTGGTTGATGGTTAGAGATGTCTCTATTGCTTGTGTGTATAGCCCAGTAGATGGGAGGATTGCCTTACTGAGTGTTTATAAAATACTCATGCATTGCAATATGTGTTTGTGGTGCAGGTAAAGGCAAAGTGTGACCGTGGAATCAAGGCAATGAAGAGGAGGATGTTCTAGTGGTTCGCTTGGTTGTCTAGCTTTTGTTAGGTTGCTAGAGTTGAGTCCTAGAATGTTGCTTAGGATTGCTGGTTCATTGGTTTATGGTTGGAATTATACTGGATATTATTCTATTGGTTATTATATTTATTGGATATTATTTATTGGTTATTGGTATTGTTATTCCGCTGTTGGTTGTGATTATGGTTAGGTGGCTAGTGGGTATGGGACCACTAGTTGTAGTTTATTTTTTTATATTATATTTATTATTTATTATTTTTTTAAAAAAGGTTGGTCGTTTCATTTTGGTATCAGAGCCCTTACGGTTCTAGGTTTGGGTTCACTAGGTTTCTGTTGTAGATGTTTGGGATTGCATGTCTTGGTTGATTATGTGAGTTAGTCAATTGTGTGTGGCATGGAGTCCTAGAACATCCTCTTCGAGCCTTCAATGAGATTCCACGGTGAGTTATTGTTATGTTTCTTTGTGTGGTATTGATTTGTTTTTTTGCTTGTTAGCCCCTGTTCTTGGAAGTGCAGTGGTTAAAGGTGTTTGAGTTGTTGGTCGTGGACGGGGACGTGGTCGTGGTCATGGTCGGGCGGGTCCCGAGGCCAGCGAGTGTGTGGTCCAGAGTTCCACGAGGAGGTACGTCAGAGGGTCGCAAGCGTATCAGGAGGGACCAGAGAGGGTTAGCCGGTGTGAATGCCGGGGGTGCTGGGAACCCAGGTGTGGGGTTGCGGCAGGTGGAGCCCAGGGTTTAGCTATTGGCGTGCTGTTGGAGCGGTTACCGAGAGGGGTACCAGTGCAGGCTCCAGTTGTACCGCATGTGGCGGGGTGCAGCCGAGGGCTGCGGATGTTGAGGAGTTTCCATCTTATGTTAAGAGGATGAGTAGTTGTAGATGACCAGTATGGGATTATTCTCAAGAGGTATCGAGCCTAGAGAGGCGGATAGGTGGATATATGCAGGTGGAGCAGATATTTTTGTAGCTTGGTGGTTAATCCAGTTGGATATTAGAAGTTGAGTGGGCAGGCGTAACATTGCAATGTTATACTCAGACCACATGAGGTACTTGTGTCGAGAGATGTTTATAGTCGTTAAAGATTGTTGCTCCTGAGGGGGATGGTGATTCCCCAGAATACCGATAGCTCGAGGGGCTGAGGGCTCTGAGAGTGGCAGAGGGGATGTTGTTCTCCTGAGGGGATGAGTAGTTCCCCTGATACCGAGATCTTGAGGATTGTGGTCCAAGAGTGAGACGGTATAAGTCGAAGACGCTGGTCTGAGAGTGAGATCGGTATGACTCGAAGGTTGCGACCTAAGAGTGAAAGAGTTGGGAGCAAGCAATGTATAGAACGTGAGTATAAACATAACGACGGAATGTAGACCTCGAGAGTGATGGTGGTTTAATCTTGGATTTTAGGATTATGTTGGCCAGTGGGCCAGGGTTTTATGACCGGAGCGGTCAAGAATGTGTGGCTGATGTGCTAGGATTGAGTGGTCGGTGGTTCTGGAGTCCCGGGAAGAAGAGCTGCAGCAGGTATGAGCCGGCAAGGGCATGGTTGCCAGGTACATAAGATTCATGAGAAACCTTCATGGCAGGATAAACTAATCGTTGCGACGATGGTGGATGAAGTTCATTGGAGATGGACAAGGTTACTAGATTTAAGGTTTTGGTAAGCTTGCTGGGGGAAACAAGTCAAGTAGGTTAAGTTGGCGGTCTGCAAAGCATTTGATACAGTGAATCGGAATATGCGAACGTATGGTACTTGTTTGTTTTATTACGCTCGTATTGATGATTTGTTGTGGAGAATAGCTAAGCGGAAAGCTAATTTTGGATTAATCTATCTTGTGGAAGTTTTCCCTAAGAGACAAGTTACTAGAGGTTCTTGGACGAACAAGAGGGTTGACATTCAGGTGGCTTCGAGTTGATGTCGGCATACTTGAGTGTTTGTTTGGCAGAGCTGAAGAAGCAGCTAGAGGATTTGTTGAGTAAGAGATTCATCCGTCCTAGTGTATCATTGTGGGGAGCGCCAGTGTTATTTGTCAAGAAGAAGGATGGGAGTTTCCGGTTGTGCATTGATTATCGGGGTTTGAACCGGGTCACTGTGAAGAACAAGTACCCTCTTCCTAGGATCGATGAGTTGTTGGATCAGTTGAGGGGTGCTACTTGGTTCTCCAAGGTAGATCTGGCATCGGGTTATCATCAGATACCGATAGATGAGGCAGATGTGAGGAAGACTGCTTTCAGGACGAGATATGGGCACTATGAGTTTGTGGTGATGCCTTTTGGATTGACTAACGCGCCAGCAGCGTTTATGAGATTGATGAACAGTGTGTTTCAGGAGTTTCTGTCATCATTTTCATCGACGATATCCTGGTTTATTCCAAGAGTCCTGAGGAGCATGCAGTGCATTTGAGGGCAGTTATGGAGAAGCTGCGGGAGCAGAAGCTGTTTGCCAAGTTGAGCAAGTGTAGTTTTTGGCAGCGTGAGATGGGCTTTCTGGGTCACATTGTTTCTGCAGAGGGGGTTTCTGTAGATCCAGAGAAGATTCAGGCTATTAGGGATTGGCCTAGACCGTAGAATGCCACAGAGATCAAGAGTTTTTTTGGACTGGCAGGTTATTACAGAAGATTTGTGCAGGGGTTTGCAAGCAGAGCACGTCCTATGACTAAGTTGACAGGGAAGGATGTTCCTTTTGTCTGGTCAGAAGAGTGTGAGGAAGGCTTTGCAAGCCTGAAGGAGATGTTGACTACTGCGCCAGTGTTGGCTTTGCCTGAGCAGGGAGAACCCTATGTGGTTTATACCGATGCATCTAGAGTTGGCTTGGGGTGTGTTCTGATGCAGCATGGGAAGGTGATTGTCTATGCATCACGGCAGTTGCGGGTGCATGAAGGCAACTATCCTACTCATGATTTGGAGATGGGTGCTATAGTTTCTGCCCTGAAGATTTGGAGATCTTATCTTTATGGTGCGAAGGTACAGGTATTTACAGATCATAAGAGTCTGAAGTATATATTCACTCAGCCTGAGTTGAATTTGAGACAGAGGCGGTGGATGGAGCTTGTGGCGGATTATGATTTGGAGATAGCCTATCATCCTGGTAAGGCTAACACGGTTGTAGATGCTCTGAGTCGGAAGAGAGTAGCTTCGGCTCAGGAGTAGGAGATGGAGTCTCTGGTAGGGGAGATCAGTGCTTTGAGCTTGTGTGCTGTTTCACAGGAACCGTTGGGTTTGGAAGCAGTAGATAGAGCAGATCTTCTGAGTAGGGTGCGGTTGGCTCAGGAGAAGGATTTGGGGCTAGTGAATGCCTCTAAGGATGTGGATTCCGAGTATCAGGTCTCAGATAATGGTACTATCTTGGTGCACGGTCGGGTTTGTGTGCCCAAGGATGAGGAGTTGAGACAGGAGATTCTGAGAGAGACTCATGCGAGCAAGTTGTCCATTCATCCAGGAGCGACTAAGATGTACCGTGATCTCAAGAGGTACTATCATTGGGTCGGGATGAAGAAGGATGTAGCTAGTTGGGTTTCGAGGTGTGATGTGTGTCAGCTAGTGAAGGCTGAGCATCAGTTTCCTGGCGGATTACTGAAGAGTTTACCCATTCCTGAGTGGAAGTGGGATATGATCACTATGGATTTTGTGGTAGGATTGCCAGTGTCACGGACCTTTGATGCTATTTGGGTCATTGTGGACCGGTTGACTAAGTCGGCACATTTTCTGGCTATCAAGAAGACTGATGGAGCAGCGGTCTTAGCTAAGAAATTTATGAAGGAGATAGTCAGGTTGCATGGGGTGCCAGCGAGTATTGTGTCTGATAGGGATCCTAAGTTCACTTCGGTGTTCTGGAGGGCATTCTAGACAGAGATGGGCACTAAGGTGCATATGAGTACAGCTTATCATCCACAGACAGATGGACAGTCAGAGAGGACGATTCAGACGTTGGAGGATTTGCTGAGGATGTGTGTGTTTGATTGGGGTGGCCATTGGGTGGACCACCTGTGTTTGGCAGAGTTTGCCTATAACAACAGTTATCAGGCAAGTATTAAGATGGCTCCTTATGAGGCTTTGTATGGGAGGCCATGTCGTACACCATTATGCTGGACTCAGGTGGGGGAGAGGAGCATGTTTGGTGCTAGTTTTGTTCAGGAGACCTCAGAGAAGATTCGGGTTCTCAAGCTGAACATGAAGGAGGCTCAGGATAGGCAGAGGAGTTATGCAGATAGGAGGAGGAGAGATCTTGAGTTTCAGGTAGGAGACAGAGTGTACCTCAAGATGGCCATGTTGCGGGGTCCGAACAGGTCATTGTCAAAGACTAAGTTGAGTCCGAGGTATATGGGTCCATTCAGAGTGATTGAGCGGGTTGGACCAGTGGCATATAGATTGGAGTTACCTGAGGTGATGCGTGCATTCCATAAGGTTTTCCATGTGTCTATGTTGCGGAAGTGTCTCCGTGAGGGAGAGGAGGTGCTGGCTAAGATTCCTGAGGATCTTCAGCCTAACATGACTTTGGAGGCGAGACCAGTGAGGGTTCTCGAGAGGAGGATCAAGGAGCTTCGGAAGAAGAAGATTCCTTTGATGAGAGTCCTTTGGGACTGTGATGGTGTTGAGGAGCAGACTTGGGAGCCTGAGGCAAAGATGAAGGCAAGGTTCAAGAAGTGGTATGAGAAGCAAGCCGCGACTTGAGCTTGTTTAGCCGGGTCCCATCTGTATCCGTGGCTGGAGCGGGAATGGAGTATTCCAGTCCATCTCTCTTGTTACTCGGTCGCTTGGGGTGGTTGGTTGTGCGACTCAGTAACAAGATGAGGTGGTGTTCGGGGTACAAAGTTTCTGTGAGGCGGGGTTTTGGAAGAAAGTTTCCTGAAATAGAAGTTTTCCAAATATGGGAAGTGCTAAATATGGAAAGTTTTATGGGAGTTAGAATTTGTCCATTTTAGCGGTGGAGAGCCTTAAAGGGAGCTTGGGTGTGGCCTTAGTGGCGGACTTTTGAGTCAGTGTGCCCGTGTGTGGCGGTCTTTTTAGACATTGTGGGGTCTTTGTGACGGGCTTTTAGCCAGAGTTTCTTTGTGACGGTCCTCTTTAGGACATTTGTGTGGCCTTGGTGGCGGTCCTTTTTAGGACGTTTGTTTGGCCTTTGTGGCGGGCTGTTTAGCCAGAGTGTCTTTGTGACGGTCCTTCGGGACAGATGGCCTTTGTGGCGGGCTGTTTAGCCAGAGTGTCTTTGTGACGGTCCTTCGGGACAGATGGTCTTTGTGACGGTCCTTCGGGACAGATGGCCTTTGTGGCGGGCTGTTTAGCCAGAGTGCCTTGGTGGCGGTCCTTTTTAGGACATTTGTTTGGCCTTGGTGGCGGTCCTCTTTAGGACATTTGTTTGGCCTTGGTGGCGGTCCTCTTTAGGACATTTGTTTGGCCTTGGTGGCGGTCCTCTTTAGGACATTTTTGTTTGGCCTTTGTGGCGGCCCTTGTGGCGTATATGATCCTTGTGTGGTCATGAGGTATTCCAGTGAGGGAATATGTGGTTGGTAGGACATTGAGATGTTTTTACGCGAGCCACGGGAAGGAAACCTGGATAGGGATAGGGCTCAGACGTGTTCAGAATTGTTTGCTCGCGACTCTTGGGGGACTTAGGTTCTCCTAGTACTGCCATATTCAGAGACTTTGTGGCTCGGGAGTATGGTTGGTATATCGACTTCGGATGACGATCCGGGGGCGCGCTGTAGGGTGGCAACCCGAGAGACGAGTTTGGACTTTTCCTTATATATTATGGCATGCGGGCTTCGGCCTGATGAGGAGCCAACATTTGGCATGCAGACTTAGGTCTGATGAGGAGCCAATAAAAACTCAAGGTTTAGGCCTATGAGTAAAGGAAAGTCCAAAAAGTCAAGAGCAAATGACGCCTGGAGCGTGAGTCTATCGCCTAGAGGTGACCTTCTGTAGATCGGTCGGAGGAGTGCGGGCCGTGGAGATGGTTGCACGGGAGTCCTTGGCTGATGGTTGTTCGAGATTCGAGGACGAATCTAGTTTGGTGGGGGAGAATTGTAACATCCGTGTTCCGGGAATAGAGTTTGGGTTATGTTGAGTAAACCAAAAGAGTGGATTTTAATTAATTTTGGTTTAATTAAATCCTGGTTTAATCTAATTAAACCAAAAAGCCCTAATCTCTTTCTCAACTCACGCCTCCTCTCTTGCTTTTGTGCTTTGGTCGACATTTTCATCTGAGAGAGGGAGAGAAAGAGATCAAGCTTTTTCCTTAGTGTTAAGAGAGAAACAGAACTGTCAGGGTTTGGGAGAAGGAAGATTCGACGGGTCAAATCGTTTTGAAAGGTACTGATTTTTGGTATGGTTGTAGGTAAGAGATTTTCGTACACTCTCCTTTTTACAGAAGTGAATTTGGGTTAATAGTTTAGGAGATATTGGCAGTTTCGTGGGGTGTTTCTTCTCATTCGCGGATTGAGACCAGCGGGTGTTACGGGGACGATTGCGGTTTCATCTATAATCTGATCGTGCTGAAATTTTGTGGGAAGCTTCTGGACGTATATACCTTGCTTTTCACCGGAGGGATTAGAAAGTTAACGGTTAGTTTTGATTTCGTGGTTTCACTTGTGAGGTTGTTCTTTTTTGTTTTCTTGGCAGTTTGTTTTCAATATTTGTTTGTTGTTGTGATTGGTTGTAGGAACAAGTTTGGTTGTTATTGGATATTGGAAAGCCTCTCATTTGGTTGTATTTAGTTTTGTGAATCACTTGTTAAGGTAAGTGCAGGACCATGGCTTATCTAAGCTGGAGATTTCTCTAATCTACTTGTTTATGTGTTGTTTGGCTTGTTGATTTGTTGATTGATGATTGTTGGTTGATGGTTAGAGATGTCTCTATTGCTTGTGTGTATAGCCCAGTAGATGGGATGATTGCCTTACTGAGTGTTTATAAAATACTCATGCATTGCAATATGTGTTTGTGGTGCAGGTAAATGCAAAGTGTGACCGTGGAATCAAGGCAATGAAGAGGAGGATGTTCTAGTGGTTCGCTTGGTTGTCTAGCTTTTGTTAGGTTGCTAGAGTTGAGTCCTAGAATGTTGCTTAGGATTGCTGGTTCATTGGTTTATGGTTGGAATTATACTGGATATTATTCTATTGGTTATTATATTTATTGGATATTATTTATTGGTTATTGGTATTGTTATTCCGCTGTTGGTTGTGATTATGGTTAGGTGGCTAGTGGGTATGGGACCACTAGTTGTAGTTTATTTTTTTTTATTATATTTATTATTTATTATTTTTTAAAAAAAAGGTTGGTCGTTTCAGACGGTAACAAGTCTTTAAAGCCTCTTAGATGTAGCAAACCGGTCGTTGGATATGGATGGGCTCACGGGCCTAGTGAGAGGACGTGAGGCCCATTAAAGAAGGTGGACCCATGAACTGGGATTGTACATGGATCCCACTAAGAGGTGGCGGTCAGGGCGTTACAAAAACCAACAGTTAACAATCAAATCCCTCCAGTGATAAGCTAGCCCTAGACGTCACAAAGCTTCCCACAAAATCTCGTGCCGATCATAAACTAGACGAGACCACTATCTCAGTTACAATTCCCGATGTTTCCAACTCACGTCTAAGAAAACGTGTCTCACGAAACTGCCAATAACTCATCGAGTTTAAATCCAAATCTACTTCTATAAAAAGATGAATGAAGATGAAAGGCTTGGGAATAACTCTATCAAATTTTGTTACCTTTGAGTACGATTTGATACGCTGAAACCCTTTTCTCCCAAAACCTTATGATTCTGCTTTCTCTTTACTCTCTTTCAAACCAAGCTTACTATCTTTTCTTGTCTCCTCTCTCTCTCTCTCTTTATCTGGATTCTACAACAATAATAAGGGAAGAAAAAAGAAGGAGGCGTCTAAAATTTATAAACACTCTTTTAGGGTTTTTGAAAACTTACTCTAAACTGGGAGAACTTAAATCAAACCGGCCAATTTCTAAAATTAGGAAACTGATATGTTACAATATTTCTTTGATTAATTCTTTTGACTAAAATAATATGACTAAAGGAAAAACTCTCACACATCTTTTTTCTTTTCTCTTGCATTACAGTTTAGACATCTACTTTCCCTTGAGATTACGGCCCTGATTGGTAACGGCTGTTATTTTTTGCTGTAAAGACTTTGACTTTAAAATTTTAGCTGCAGAGAATTTGGCTGTTGATGCTTTGACTGTAGAAACTTTAACTGTTAAAATCTGATTGTCTACCAACAACTTTTAAAACTGTAGCTGTTATTTTTTTATTATTATAAATATTAATAATAAATATATATTATGTCAGAAATTAATTTATACAACATTTTAATGACAAAATAAATTATATTAATGATAAATTTAAAATTTTAAAAATATAAGTCAATGAAATATGAAATTTTGTTTGAAAACTAATTAAAGAAAAATAACTATAAGAATAAAAAAAATAAATAATTGAAGTTGTAGACATCAATTTATTAACTTATTAATTTTCAAGTAATGGAAAGATAGTAATAATACCAATAGTCATTATAAAATTTTCGCTAACAATATTCTGATTTTTTCTTTTATTTTTGGTGATTGATTCTTGATTGATTATTCTGGCAGCTATCAATAGTGTCTTTTAATTTTTTTAAATGTTTTTTCTCTATTAAGTAGTTATATGAGCAGTTAAAAATCCATTAACCACTAATCAATGCATTGTTTGAATATTATTCTTTTATTAATAATGCATTTTATAAACTCTTTTATAGTATTATTAGTGATGATGAAGAAAAAATAAAATTTATTATTGAAATGGATCTTAAAAGAAAGAGAAAAAAATGAGAATAATTAATTTATAAAAATAAAATATGTAAAATATTTATATATACTTTTGGAGAGATTTTAAACATAAAAGGGTGAAAAAAAGAATGCTTTAAAAATTGTTTAATTTTAAAGTATGAATTTGACGCTTTAAAAAAAAAAGGAAAACAAAGAAAAGAAAAATAAAAGTGACTTTCAAAACTTTATAAAAATTAAAAGCCAAAAAAGTCTGATTGGTAAAAAAATGGCTTTCAAGACTTTAAACATTTTTAAAGTCTTAAAAGTAGGCTACCAATCAGGGCCTACATATATAACATATTATTATATATTTACATTATCTTTTAGTGAAGAAATTTATTTTAAAAAATCACTTTTACAATTTAATCAATTGATGTTAATTATGTCAATTAAATTTGCTTAAAACTAAAAAATATCCTAAACATATTTCCAATTTCAATAAAGTAAATTTTAAATAAGAAAAGTTTAAATTTTGGATTATAGTTTATTTTATCATTAAAATTGATTTTATCATATTTATTTATTGATGTTAAACTTATTACTAAACTATAAAGTATCCCATGCATTGCATGGATTTAATACTGATATAGTTAAATATGAATAAATATATATTAAAAATGATTAGCTGCTTTTTAGCAATTGATCATTTTCATATTAAATAGTTTTATAATTTATATTAAATAATTATTTTTCAAGACAAACTTGCTATATTATAAAAACTGTAAAGATATATAATTAAGTTTCTATCATATTGAATTTTCAAATGCAACATGAGACAATAAAATTTTGTTAAAAGTGATGATTAAACTATATAGACAACAAATGAATATTTATTGAAAGATGATTTGGTAAATATGTATTTATAAGTATATATGACACTTTGTGTTGCATATGTAAGGGCCAATTCTAATACAATTAAAGACAACTTTAATATAGGAAAATCGATATTAATAGTTTAAAATATGTTAGATATGATATAAATTAAATTAAATTGAGAAATAGAAAGCCATTTGTATTGTAGATAAAATGAAATATGAACTTTGTGATATGTTACAAAACAAAATTAAATGTGAAAAAAAAATGAAATCTTCTTTTTGAAATACATGAAATTATAAAATTCTTATATATCTTTTTGTTAACTTTTATATATAATTTAAATTTTATTTTAAAAGTAGATTTCAACTTGATCAGTAAAGAAAGAATGGAATTCCCCACTATTGATGTGACATAAATATGGAGAGTCTCCACTATTGACGTGACAAAACGATGGAAAGAGTTGGCCATCTTTGATATATATATAATTACTATTTATATAACTAAAATATTCATTTTTTGTTTTTTTTACTCAATGAATGGTACTTAAGTTTATTTTTACTGCCTACTTAACAATCCAAGCCACTTATTTTTACAAAGTCAATGTCAGTGCTTTTGTTTCTCTTCTTGTCGTTCCATCCCAAATTTATATATTCTAAATATGACGTTCTTTGTAGATTCCGTATTCCTAAAAGGATTTGTAAATTAACTCAAATTGCATTTAAAATATATATTTCCAATTTATATTAGAATAATTTAAAAATATATGTATTACAATAATATCTAAGATTACTAGATCATCTTTGGTTTAGTCATTTTCTGGTTTTTATTGGTATCAGTGTTCCGTTAAAGTGAATATGTTTTTAGCAAGAAATTATGGAAGTCCACTTCAAATAAAGAATTTAAATGCAAACATGCGCGAAAATTTGTTTTATTTCTAGTTATTATAAATATCTTTATGTTTTGGATGTAATAAAATTTGGCAATTCATTCCCTGCCAATGATAAATTTTGATTTTTAAAGAAAATAAATTTGGGTTTAAAAGTACACTTTAATATATCCTAAAACGGTATCTAATCATTATTAGTGTCATACAAAAAAAAATATATGATATATATGTAATCAATTAGTCAAAATCTTTTGGTTATAATGACCTAGTCTTTCTCCAAATTTTAACAATCATAATTAAAAAAAAAACATTTCTGGTAAGAATCATAATAATTTAGAAATGAATGAAAATGTACTATATTTAGTTAATCAAAATATTGAAAAATGATTTTGCTAACTCACAATAGAAATAATGACAACTATAACTATTTTGAAGAAAGATTGACAAATGTATCAAAGAAGACTGTGTATAAAAGGGACTCATAATCAAGACTTAAGAAGAACAACATACAAGCACAATCGAAACATAGCAAAAAGACATATTCTCTCTCTCTCTCTCCTCAATCACATCCTCTTGTCTCTATGGAGTCGCAACTCACAAACGCAGTTGCTGAATCCTTGCCGCAGCCACAAGAGTTGGAGAATTTGATCAGCTTTGAAGGTAATGAAGATAACAACACCAAAGCCAAGGAATCAACCGATCCGGCGGACGAGCCTTTGGATATCGAATTGTTGGAGAAGAACTTAAATTACAAGTTCAAAAACAAGAATCTGTTGCTGCAAGCGTTCACAGACGCTACTTATGTTGATGAGGTTCGTACGAACTCCTAAAGCTTTTAGGAGATTCGGTCCTAGATACGGCCATAACCTTTGAGTTTATTAAACGCTACCCTAAAGAATCACCTGGTGTTTTGACCAAGCTCCGAGCGGTCAACGTAGACAGCGAGAAATTGGCTCGGGTCGCTGTCAAACACGAACTCTATCGCTACCTCCGTCATAAGAAACCCTTGTTTCTGGAGCAGGTAAGTTACCCTTTTTTAAACCCTAGCTAGTCATTTATCTTCTTTTAAATTTCTAGTAAATAAACAGTGTTTAATATACTAAATTCCCATTTATTATCGTCGATCATGTCTTATTGCAATCTGGTTGATTAAATAATTCAACAAAAGAAAATGAAAAATAAAAATTTTTGTCGTCAACTTGTCTTTTTTCCCCCCTAAATTCTCTATTTTAATTCCATCCTATATTTTGTCAATTTCTGCCAATGAATGTTTTCTTTATTTGATACACCTTGCCCTATATTAACATTTTCGTAATTAAAAACATTTGTATTGGCTGTGTGTTATATGTGAACTATAGTCTATATTAATGAGATGTACATATATATAACTAATTATATATGCAGATAATGGAATTTGTGGAAGCAAAAAAAGAGCATCCATTACATTCGCATGGTCTTTTGAAAGTACCTAAATCTCTAGCAAACATAGTAGAGTCTACCATTGGAGCTCTCTTCATGGACTGCGAGTGCATCAAAACCGTCTGGAAGGTAACTTAGAGTAACTATACATACATAATATGTTTCACAATAAGTTATAATATATCTATAGCTAGCTACTATATTTAGGTCATCGATTGATCCATGATACATTTTTTTTTTTTTCTGGTGTTGAAAAACTAAATATATAGGTCATAAAACCATTTATGGAGCCAATAATACTTTTCGAAAATTTCAAGAACCATCCAATGACAGAACTCAATGAGATGTGCCAGAAGAGGAACTTGAAACTGACGTCCAAAGACACCTGGGAAATCAATGGAAAATATTGTTTCCTTATTGAGGATAAGTTGGTCGGATGTGGGCTATATCCAGAAAAAAAAGAAACTGCTCGTAATCGCGCTGCACAAAATGCTGTCGAGAATTTCTCTAAGTTTTCCGAAGACCTTTAAAAAAGTTCTCGACAGGATGTTGTGAGGATTTGCATCAAAAATTTTAATTTCTACAGGTACTTGTATTGTCTTTGTATTTGAATCAACTTAAATAAAGTACCCCTTTCATTTTTCTTATGAATGAACCTAGCAATGTCGAAATTAAATGGTATAAGCACACCAAACTATACTATTTCATCAAGACCCTAAGAAGAGATTGTTTATTTTTAATGAAGTCTGGAAAGCAACATAACTCATATATATATATATAACATAACTCATATATATTTATATATATACATATATACATATATGTGGTTTTTGAGTCATGAGGGCAAGATTAAATTTTTGCTATTCTGAGTTGAAACTGTTGATTTCTCCCAATAACATGTTTTTCTACACGAACATACTTACCTTTGAATTGGAGTTTATATACAGATTTCGATATAATTTTTTATTATTCTGTCATATATATTATCATATGTTATATATATATATATATATATATAGTATTTGTGAGAATTTCCCTATATATTTTGGGATATATATATTATTTGTGAGAACTGCTCTATATATATTCTATGTGAATACTAAATATTAATATATACATTCAAAAGAGTACCTAATGATTTAATTTTTAGAGGCTCATTTACACATATAGCATTCTACAGAGCACGCCCCTAATTTTTGAAGATACTCTTTTACTTGTTTCATAAATACTTCATCTTCATTATTACCACTCTTTGTTGGTTTCCTAACTACTCTTATATTTAGAGCAAGTTTTGGAGTTTGATAAATACACAATTTTGTTCACTTATTTCCTTAACGTTTTTGTGTGTAGAATTTACAACAATTAGTGTGGGCATTTGGTGTTAGTTATAGTTTTAGATTTAGTTATGAAATATAGGTTGCAGGTATTTTGGTTGTATGTAACTACTATATACAGGTTTTGTGTTGTAAGTTTGTTACTATAGGTTTTGTATTGTAAGTTTGTAACTATAGGTTTCGTTTAAGATTTGGGTGCTATGGATCATGGAAAGCAGAATGGTACTAATAGGAGCCAGAAGCAAAAGTCAAAATCAGAACTTGAAGCTCTTCTCTAAGTCATATTTAATTAGCACCGACTAGTGATGACACCGTTGAGGAGTCTTCTCCTCTCTCGGACTGCCGTGGCGTTTGTAAAGTCTTGGTTCTATTTTGTTCTTAAGTTGCTGCCTCTCTAGTCTCTATGGAGTTGATTTAGTATTGGATTCTACTTTGGTTTGTGGATTAGCTAAACTTGGTGGTTGGATCGGAGTAGAAGGTTAGACCTTAGGAATGTTTAGCGTTTGTTGTTTTGTGTTGGATATTTTGCAATATGCTAGCCGCGGACTTCGGAGAAAGAGGATGTTAGAGAGTAGAGACTAGAGTGAGCTATCGTTACTGTTTCCTTTGGTTCGTGTGGTTCGACTCTGAGAGAGTTCATGGATTAGTTTTGAAGAGCCGATCTCACATGACGTGGGTGGATTAATTTCTCGGGCTACCGGGGAAAGGTTTTCAATCACTGTGGTTATCGATGAAGCGGTACCATTGCCGTTTGCCTTCCCGTATCTTCTTCTTTAGGATGTCTTCTTCCCGTATCTTCTTCCTTAGAAGGTTTTCAATCACTTCGGAATCATTTATCAATTCATGGACTTCGAAAATGTCATTTCTTTTTGTTAATGTTGATGGAATGATATGGTCTTTAATTGCGTCAATGTTCTTATATCTTTCTTTTTTTTCGTGGGACCAAATAGTGGGATTTACGTCGAGTGGTATTCAACTTGATGTTTTAAGAATTTTGTAGGATTTTAATATTTTAGAATTTTGAAAGATTTTAGGAGATTTGCTTATGTTTTAGAGTTTTTTTATTTTTTCAAAAACGAAAATGAAATGTGATTCTATAAGATTCTATGAGATTTTATAGTAAACTTTGTGTGATTTTAAAGTATTTTTATATAAAAAAAATCTATAGCAAACCATTTTTTTAATGGGTTCCACTGTTTTTCTTGTTGTCGAGACTTTTTCGTTCATCATGACTTCCACCTTCCAGCTTCAGCATGTTTTTTCTAGCTTAATTAATCACTAAATTCCAAAGACTGTTTATCTAGACCAGAAATAAAAAAGAATAAGAAGAGAGAGAAACAAACGTGAGAGAACAAAAATCGTTCTTATGATTGTGATGATGGTTTCTATGGCTGAAAAGAGAGAGAATAGAGATGGTGATGGTTTGATTCAAAGGAAGATAAAAAGCGTTCACATGTGGAGAAGGTGGCTGGTGATCTGCGGAGATTGCCGGAGTTGATCTTTTATGACTGTGTTTTTTTGTTTCTTTACAACAAGAACATAGATTGCCGGAGTTGATCTTTTAAGAACAGAGAAAACAACTCACAAAACAGAGAGATAAGAAAGTTTTGAGAAGAATTCAGGGATGCCAAAGCCATGAGGTGCATAGCCAGCGATGTCAAAGGCAAGGGTGCAAGGAGACAAGAGAAGCTTGATTGGAAATTAATCGACATTGTCTTATGACTTGTTGTCAATGAAGAGTGGATAATTGCTTGAACTGAGCATCAGCTTGATGCTCCACGTTGTGTACTAAACGACCTGGTTTTGGGTTAGACAAAATCCTTCAAAATTCTATGTTAAAGGGTATGATTTTGAGAAGATTATTTTTCAACTAAAAAGAAGAAAAAAAGTCTCCTAGAATCATTCAAAGTAGCATACTGAGCATCCACTACCTCGACCCCCGGCTGCACACCTGCCTGTAAACCCGCCACATGCTGCACCGCTGGAACCTGCCCACCAACCACTGGAGGCACTACTGGAACCTGCCCACCATCCACTGGCGGCACCACTGGATCCTGCCCACCAACCACTGGCGGCACTACTGCTGGAAGTCGCTGCAAAACCTGAGCTAGCAAGTCCATCAAGACATTCTCCCTGCCCGGAGCACCCTCTGCTGCAACCCTCACACCCGGGTCAACGCCTTGACCGACACCGGGCCCATCCGCCCTGTCGTCACCCAAACCAGCCTGGTCTCCAGACACACTAGGATGAACCTGTGACTCCACTACCTCCTCACTGGCCATGCTCTAGGTCACACTCTCACTGGTCTCAGGAACCTGACCTCGTCCCCGACCACGACCATGACCACGACCACGCCCGCGACCAACAGCACCCTCTCTAGCCATGTGCACTACCCAGAACAGAAGGCTAAGCACACAATTCAAAACCGCACAAAAGTACAAATCTTACCGTGGAATCTCATTGAAGGCTCAAAGAGGATGATACTAGGACTCCATACCACAAACAAATTGACTAACTACGCATATTCAATTTCATCACACAACATCATGCATCCAGCAACAGGAAACAATTCAACCAATTAAATTCCTAAACCGCTCTAAACCATTCACTTAACCATCCTAGAACCGTATGGGCTTTGATACCAAAATGAAACAACCCGTCCCTTTTTTTTTTAAGTAATTAAATAAAATATATAACTAACCATCCCACACACACTAACCAACCAATAATAAACCAACATCCAATAACATGCACAGCGGAAACATATCAATAATACAAAACCAATACAATAACATTTCTAACCATTCTATCCAGCAACCTAACATAACACTAACCAAGGTTCCAACAACATATCCAATAAATTCAATATCACACAAACGAGACCTTAGATCATCCTCCTCCTCATCGCCATGATTCCACGTCACATACCTGCACACCACAAACAACAATTGAGATGCGTAAGTATTATCATAAATACTTAGTGAGGCCGTCCTCCCATCTACTAGGTTATACACACAAGCATTTGAGACCCTCAAGTTTAAGCAGAACAAACAACACACAACAATACATCAAACCAGGAAAATCAGTCTCGGATGAGACCGGTGTCGACCGACACTAAGCCGGTGTCGATCGATGCTAGAAGCCATGGTGTCGACCGAGGCTTGAACGGTGTCGACCGATGCCGACACAAACGGTGTCGACCGATTCTCGAACGGTGTCGATCAATGCCATACCTGCAGACTCGAACTTCACGAACACGAACGTCGAATCCCGATTCCAATCATCCCGATTTCGTCCCCAAACTCACACAAACCTATGGGAAACTCGAAAACAACACACCCAAGCAAGCAAACACCACAAATAGACAAAGAACAGCCAAACAAAAGAGATCTCATGCTTAGATCAACCATGGTCAAGCACTCACCTCAAAAACAGGAAGATTGGGTTGAGAAACGGTGGAAACAACAGCCTAGGAAGCTTCTCCTTCGTTCCCAGCAGCAGCTCTCCCTTCTCCAGCCACAGATCTCTCCAAAAACGCCAAGAACAAGCCCATAATTCACAGAAACGTTTTCTCTCCTTTTTCTCTCTTTTCTCACTCAACAGCGACAAATGAAACTTCCCCAAAACCCTTAATTCGTCGTTTAATCACTTATAAACACGATTAGGGATTCTATTTGAACCAAACCGAACCAATTAGCAATTAAAACAAGCCCGACCAAACCAAAAATCATGGTGTCGATCGATACACCAAGGGTGTCGATCGATACACCAAGGGTGTCGATCGACACCCACACCAAAACTACAAAAACTGGTTCGCGGATGTTACACCATGGCTTATCCAAGCTAAGACCTCTAGTTTTTATGTGATTTGGTGCTTATGTGGTTGTTTCTTTGAGTTCTCTATGATATTTCGTCGTTGCTTTGGCTGGGTTTGGCTTCTAGGAATGCATGGAGCGGATTGGAGAAGTTTGGAGGCGAGATTCGGAGTTTTTGATCGAAGGAAATCGCTGCTCGGCATTGGTGTCGGTCAACACCAGTTGGGGTGTCGGTCGACACCAACGCGAGGACGTCTCGAGACTTTGGCGAGTGTCGATCGCTGCCATGTGGAGGTGTCGGTCGACACAAACTAGGATTTTCGGGAGTGTCGGGCAGGGTGTCGGTCGACACCAGATTGTTAGTGTCGATCGACACCATCTGGTGTCGGTCGACACCCTTCTTTCAGCTACAACGATGTGGCATGTAGAGATCTTATTGCTTGTGTGTATAGCCCAGTAGATGGGAGGATTGCCTCACTGAGTGTTTATCAAATACTCATGCATCTCAATTTGTGTTTGTGGTGCAGGTAAAGGCAAAGTGTGATCGTGGAATCAAGGCAATGAAGAGGAGGATGTTCTAGGGACTCGATTGGATGTTGTCTGTCATTGCTAGGTTGCTAGAGATGAGTCATTAGAAACATTGCTAGGTTGCTGGTTTCATGTTTCTTGTTGTTTGGTATTAGAATATTGCTTATGCTATAATATTGGATTATTATTGGATATTGGTATGGTTATTCCGATGTTGATTGTGAATGTGGTTAAGTGGCTAGTGGGTATGGGACCACTAGTTGCAGTTTATTTATATATATATATTATTTATTATTTATTAAAAAAAACGGGTCGGGTCGTTTCAGGTTCGGTTCGGTTTATTCGGTTTTCATAAAAGTCTAACCAAACTTAGTATGGTTTGGTTTGTGTTTGGGTCGGTTTATATTCGGTTTGATTTGGTTCGGATCGGTTTTAGTTCAGTTTAAAAAAAATCAGCTAATGTAACAAACAAGTTCATTGTTGTTTGATATCCTAAAATAATCAACAAGTTATATAAGTTGAATAATTCAAATAACCATGAAAAAGGAAAACCAACCATATTAAATCAAATGCCTAATAACTAGAAGTTTAGTAGAAAAGAAAATTGAAAAAAATCAGCAACAACAATTTAACATCACAATCTTCCATGAAAGCAGAGAAGAGAAGAAGTGAAGAACTAGATATGAATTTGCGCTTTGACGTCTGTAGAGTTTTACTCTTTAGAACATAAGATTAAAAAAAATTAAACCCAATTCTATATTAACTACTTCATTAGAAATGTAAAAAAAGAAAAGAAAAATCAAATGTATGCGAGAGGGAACAAATGTAATCGTGGGTATTACTCATGAGATTACATATTTACAAATTTAATAATATTTATTAACATAAACACATTGGATTATCGATTCGCTCAGTTTTAAACCGAACCGAACCGAACCGAATCATTTGGGTTGAGGAAAAACACAACCAAATGGTTTAAAGGTATATATGGGTTTGGTTTGAGTCGGTTTGGATTTGGTTGGGTCGGTTCGGTTTGGTTCGGTTTGGTTCGGTTCGGTTAAAATGCCCACCCCTAGACTAAATGTTATATTTGTATAGAATGAGCTAATGTCCAAAAAGAATTATGCAGTTTTCTTTTTACTTTTATTTTCATATAAAAACTATATTTCTTTCGTTTTTTCAATTTTTGTTGTTGGCATCGGTGGTCGGACAAATTTTTTTTACTCAAAAGCAATATATTGATTAAAAAAGATCATTACAGAGAGAGTTACTTAGCCAAGATGGCTTCAAAACAGAGTCAGTGTAATATTCAGAATTTATACATTCATACTTAGTTAAGGCATGTGCCACCCTATTACATTTTTTCTTTGTATAAGTAAATGAACTTTGCTGAATTTTGGAAGACCAAGTATAACCATGTACTATTTTAATCAAAGTTTCACAATCTCCTTCAAAAACAATTGCTTGATAGCCTCGAATCCATGCTTACTATATCGCGATAAGCAATCCTTTTGTTTCTGCCTCTAATGAAGATCGTACATGGTGGTCGGACAATATAAAGATTTTTTTGGCAAGATTTTATGCAAGTCAACTTTAGAACATTTACGCCAAAATTCAAACATGTGGGAGTTTCTGTATTAATTTTAATATATTATACTCTTTGTTATTTATAAATCTTACGAATTTGTTTTCTCAACTTAATAATTTTCAGTTCAAACAGCTGGATTGTAAAAATAAATTATTGTTTGAATATACAAGGTAATATTATATATAATATCAACACAAAAACCTAATAGGGTATTTAATTTTGATAAGTGTCTTACAAAGAAAATATTATATACTAGAGCAATTATGATGGTCACAATAAAACTTAATAAGCAAAATATAATATAAATTAAATATGATAAAAAAAAAAAAGATAAACACTAGTTTTAGAGGTTCTTGATGGAGATGGATGGAGATGATAAACTTATCAAATTCTGATGACCAATACAATGACATGAATTTATATATTTAGTAGAGCTTCTTCTTACACTCACCATAGTTTACTGTTTATTACATAATTTTTTTGTTTTGTGAAGAGCAAAAGTACATTATGACTTTTTTAGATTTGCAAAGATCAAACTTTTTAAACTTGACCAAAAAACCAAATGTACATGTACATATATGAGTAGAGTAATGTATGTATATTGAAATTTTAAACTAATGGAAAATACAAAAAGAAGTAACGTACATCAAAATAAAAGGTGATAATGATTTGAATCAGCACCAACCTGAAAATATCACACGTATCTAATGAATATTTTGGTTTTATGTTCATCATTTGGTTGACTACTCAAAAACTAATATGATTTTTAGAAATTTAATAAAATAGACACGTTAAACAACATTTGCTAACTTCCAACCATGAAGAAGAAGTAGAAACTTAATGTAAAGAAGATAGACATACTTTATGCAAAAATGAGCCTTAGAAATGTTCATTTCTGCATATGCTCTAAAGTTTAAATTAAACTATAAAATTTCATATTACAAAAATTATAAAATTATATGAAGTGATAATATAATGTTTGATGACGACTTTGTCTTGATATTTATAGAGAAAATTATTTTTTTTTTAAGTTTTGTTGATGCAATAATACTTCAGTAGTATCATGAAAGTTTTTCAGTTTCTTTTTCAAACATCATGGGACTTATAGTTATATTTCTAACAAAAATATACCATAAATTTTGATTGTGGTTTTTTGACTTTATTGTAAAAGATAAATTGTATTGTAATTAATACATTAAAACGTATCGTGGAAGCTACATTTTAAAAAATTAGTACACAAAAAGTTATTATTATGATTATTATTAAATATGAAAGTTATTTAAGAATTAATACATAAAATGGCACCGACTGAATACATCATGGATCTTAAAAATTCATATTATGGCAATTCTATTTGTATGTCTTGAAATTATTTTAATTTATCTAATAAAATAAATTGATCATACCAAAAATATGATATTTTCAAATAAATAAAGAAATATCATATTTTATATCTTTAAATTATATAAAATGAATTGATAATATGACGTAAAAAATTGTGAACTAAACATTGGAAAATATTTAACAACAAAGAAATATTATAATTTCATATTTTCATATCTTTATATTATTTTAGATTGAAATTAATTGATCTTATTTCAAAATAAAATGAATTGATAATATGATGTAACCAATTGTGAACTAAATATTGGAAAATATCTTACAATATTAATAATATTATGGTAACTATATAAATATTGATAAATGATACCTCATTAGAAGAAAAATAATAATTACTAAATGGGTATTGAAAAATTATAAGTTATTTTTAGTATAAAATTATAATTAAATCTTATGAAAATAATGAATTTAAATTTTAGAAGAATAACACATGTTAAAATAATAGAGTGCCACTTGTCAGCTAATTAGAGAATGAGTTTAAAGTTATTTAAGAATTAATACAAAAAATTTGAACTAAATATTAGAAAATATTTTACCTCATTAGAAAATATATAATTCCTAAATGGATATTAAAAAATGATAGGTTATTTTTTAGTAT
Organism: Camelina laxa; assembly: GCA_024034495.1. Taxonomy (NCBI): domain Eukaryota; kingdom Viridiplantae; phylum Streptophyta; class Magnoliopsida; order Brassicales; family Brassicaceae; genus Camelina; species Camelina laxa. Next base: position 20,250,937 of record CM043880.1, on the reverse strand, counting down.
AAAGTATAATTAAATCTTATAAAAATAATGTATTTTAATTTTAGAAAATGACACATGTCAAAAAAATAGAGTGAAAAATGACGCATGTCAAAAAAAATAGAATAGCACTTGTCACCTAATTAAAAATAAATTTTACTAAATATTGCTTTATTATATAAGATATGTAATTAATTAGTCAAAAATCTGATGTGAATATGACCTATTCTTGCTTTTAAGTCTAAACAATCATAAAAATAATTTTTAAAATTAATGAGAATCTTCTATATTTAATAACTGAAATAAATTCAATGATTTTGATTTTCCTCACAATAAAATAATGACAACTATAAGCCTATAACAATATTAAAAAAAAAAAAATCATAACAAATATAGCAAAGAAGACGTGTATAAAAACAATATCATAACCGGAGACCAGGAAGCACAAGAGACAAATTAACACAAAAGAAACTTAGAAAAAGACATATCCTTCCTCCTCTCTTGTTCCTATGGAATCGCAAGTCCCAAACGCAGACGTTGAATCATTACAGTTGAATTTGATCAGCTTAGACAACACCAAAACCAACGGATCAGGACCCCTAACCTCAACCGATCCAGACCAGCCTCTGGAGATCGTGGAGAAGATCTTAAATTACAAGTTCAAAGACAAGAGTTTGTTGTTAGAAGCTTTCACCGACACTAGTTGCGACGAAGATTTTTCGAATGAACGCCTAGAATTTATAGGAGATACGATCCTAAACACGATTGTAACGATATATATTTTTAATTTATACCCTCGAGAGTCACCTGGTTCGATGACCAATCTCCGAGCCGTCAACGTTGACACCGAGAAATTGGCCCGAGTCGCAGTAAAACACAATCTCCATCGCTGCCTCCGTCATAAGAAAGCTTTGCTTGATAACCAAGTAAGTTGCTTTCTTAAAACCCTAGTCAATATCATCTTTAAAAGCTTTAATTTGTAAAATCATCTAACTTTCCATTTATTATCTTCGATCATTTCTAAGTACAATTTGGTTGATTAAATGAGTAAACAAAAATATGAAAAAGGGATAAACATTTCATAGAAGCGGTGTAAGCTCACGTTACTTTTGTTTATAGGCAAGACAAATTGTCTTATATATGTCAATATATATATATAACTTTTATTAATATCAAATTCAATTAATTTATGATCCTGTTACATTCTCTACTATGTCAAAAAAAACTCAAAATACTTCTTTGAATTATTATGTTATATAGTTTAAAATTTATTCATATTGGTTAGTGTTATCTACCGGATTAATGCATGCAGATACTGGAATTTGTGGAAGCGATAGAGAAACATCCAACATTACACTCGCGTGGTCTTGTGAAAGTTCCTAAATCTCTAGCAAACATCGTAGAATCTACAATTGGAGCTCTTTTCATGGACTGCAACTCTATCGAAACCGTATGGAAGGTAGTAATTAACATACACATTATGTTGTAATTACATATCTACTAGAGTTGGGTTAACCGATTAATTCGATGAATTTTTGGATATATAGGTGATAAAACCATTGCTCGAACCAATAATACATTTGGACAAATTGGAGATCCACCCAGTGACAGAACTCTATGAGATGTGTCAGAAGAGGAACTTGAAGTTGGAAGCCAAAGACACTTGGCAAGAAAATAAAGAATATTCTTTCTATATTCAGGATAAATTGCTTGGACGTGGAGAACATCGTATCAAAAAAGAAACTGCTCGTAATTGCGCTGCCAAAGATGCTATCGCCAATTTTTCTACCTTTTTTGGAGACCATTAAGTTATATATATATATATATATTGTATCAAAAATTGATTTATACATCTTTGTATTTGAATCAACTTGAATAAACAGAACTGTAGTCTGTCTGTAACTGTGTCGAAATAGTATATATAAGCAAATTAAGCACACCAAACTAAATATTTTTTTTATTAAGACTGATCGACTAAATATTTTTTTTTGTATTTGAATGCATTAATTTTTTTATTAACACCTAACATCCTAATTAATAATTTTCCTTGAAAAAGGATGCTAAGAATTATTCTGAAATCTCATCGAACACATTTCCAAGTGACAAAACTAATGATTCAGACTCATTTGATCAAGACTAAGCTAACACTATAAACACATTAAGGATGAGGCTGTTCACTTTTTCTAGGATCTGCTCACGCAAAGGCCTGAAGATTTTACCGGTATATATCGCTTTAATTTGTAAGAATTATTGCCATTTAGATGCTCTGTTCAGCAGCAAGAGCATCTTATTTTATGCAGTTACATTATCAGAGGCGAAGCAATTAAAAATTTAAAATTTTCTTGATACCTATGAATAAGTCGCCTGATCCGGATGGGTATATGGTGGAGTTTTTTTTAAGAAACTTGGTCAGCGATAGAATCCTGATTCCACAAAGATGAAGGCGAGGTGCTGAGTCATCGAATCGAGTGGGGGTAAGAGTTACCCACAATGACACAACGTACAAGCTTGAGAAAACACATTGTTGGGTGGGGGAAAATATCACGAATAAGTTTACTTAAGAAGTATGCAGACCACAAATAGTAAGTACTACGTTATAAAGGAAAATAAAAGAAAAGCTCACACTCATCATCATGCGACAAGCTAGGTAGTGAACTGGACACGTTAATTAAGTAAACGTATCTTATCGTCAAGTCAAGATGTATTAATACCTTCATGCGTGCACAAATGATGGAAAGACAATGAGAGGAAACTTGCGGCGAACATCAATACCAGACGAGGCTTCAGCTAGATCAGGCTTATCATCTACCCCTGGTCCGACCGTGACTCTCCAGTTGAACCGTTTCACAAGGTTGGCTAGTGTTAATTTTGACAAGACAACAGAAAACCCCAGTCCGGGGCAAACTCTTCTTCCCGCTCCAAATGGAAGGAACTTTGAATCATTACCAATAAAGTCCGAATTCGAACCAAAATGCCTCTCCGGTTTAAATTCTTCTGCATCATGTCCCCATATAGCAGGGTTTCGTAGAATTGACGAAGCATTGATTAGAACCTGTGTTCCAAGTCAAGCATATTACTACATATATGTTATTAGTCTTATTGGATTTCAATATATATATATATATATATATATATGATATTTACCATTGTCCCTGCAGCAATATCATATCCCTTTAATTGGATGTCTTCAGTAGATATTCTGGACAATAATGGAGCAGCGGGATGCAGCCGTAGCCCCTCCTTGATCACACATTGTAAATAGTCCATTTTTTCTACTTCTTTCTCTGTTACATTCGAGTTATGCGCCGACACTGTATTAATCTCATCTTGAAGCTTTTTCATACACTCTGGATGCCTCATAAGTTCTGTCATTGTCCATTCTAGTACTGAGGAATTTGTTAATGTTCCTGCAAAAAACATATCCTGAAAGACCAAAGAACACAAATTTGTTTAGCATATACGTAACAGGTTGGGTTTAATCCAAACTCTTTTACGAGGTTTATATGGATCAGTGAACTATGTCATAATTTACCTTGGTCCAAATCAATTCTAGTTTTCAATAGAAACACATTCGTTTATATTTATACTAATATGTATTTCTACATGAAAAATAAATGTTTTATTTTTTTTTTAAATGACATTATGTGCTGTAAATTCATTATTCTTGAAAATATGCAAAACAAAAGGAATGGGTTGTGTTACCTTGAGGATGACTATTATGTCACCTCTGTCAAGTCCAAATCGTTTGGTTTGATCTTTTTGAATCGATTGCAACATATCAACAAAATCTGATGGCTCTTCGCGATCGCCATGTTCTTGCACCACGCTGTCCAAAAGTTCATTTAACTTATTATTTATGTCTTCCATTTTATCATCTACGCCACTGATCTTATCTATCCATGACAAGCTGGGAATAAAATCTCCGACAAAGAATTTGCCAAAGCACTCATGTAATGTCACTACTAAGTTCTTGATTTCAATTCCACCTTCCTCGCTGTTGTATTTTCTTCCCAAGATAATTCTACACATGATATCATTGGTAAGAGTCATAAGCAGTTTCCTTAGATTTACTGATGAAGAAGATGAACATGCTTCTTCTAGCTTCTTTGTCAATACTTTTATCTCTTCTTCTCTTAGCTTCTCAAAGGACCGAACCATTTTGTTGTTGAACAGATGCATCATGCACAGACTCTGCAAGTATCGCAAGTTGATATAGTACAATATATATCCATTGTAAAGATAAAACTACGTGTAACATACGAAGCACTTCTTTTATCAAAAAAAAAAAAATCTTCCTGTAAATTTTACATTTTCGTAATATGTCTAACCCGTTATTTTTAAGAAATCTTATAAGAACCATTTCACTTATTAGAAAATTTCACAATAAATTAATATATGTACACAACATATACACAAACTAAATGTATCCCCTCTGTTTTATTTCACATAGCAAATTAATATTAGTTTTTAATATGTTGTGAAAAAAAAAAAAATTAGATACATATTTTGCAATGGATGGAGTAGTAGTTCCCAAAAATACATCAAATTATAGCTCATATTAACTTATCACAAAACTTAATAGTATAAATTATGGTTGGCAGGCTAGTCTAATTTAATTTCTATGATGAATCCTGCATTTTCAAATTGGAGACCGATTATATAAAATCATAACATATATATATATATATATATATATATATATGTATATATATACTCTGATAAAGAAGTCTATACGGAATAATTTATTCAGGAAAAAAGGACCTTCATGTTCTTCCAATCTTCTCCGGACGGGGCAAAGATTATACCACGCCCACCTTTCATATATATGTCAATAGCTTTTGATTCCTGGCGGTTTGCAAATTTGTGGTCGTGTGTTTTCACGATGTCATGAGTAACTTCTGGACAAGAGACCACGAGAACAGGGACACGGCCTAAATGAAGGAGCATGAGTGGTCCATACCGGAGGCTGAGAGAATGGAGAGAGCGGTGAGTGTTGGGACCGAGCTGGTGGAGGTTTCCGATCACCGGAAGCCACCATGGAGACGGTGGTAACATACGTTTAGTGGTGGTAATTCGTTTAAGGAGTGGTTTTAGGAAGAGAAGGGACAAGAAGGTGGCTATGCAAAAAGAGACTAATATCATTTCCATATTATGTTTTGTTAGCAGTTAGCAGTTGTGTTGTGTGATTTGAGCATCTCTCTACTTTGTGTTTAATAAGGGACACAATCTGTTTATTTTTATTTTATTTTTTTGGACTCATTAATAATAATTCAAGACATGGATGGATCAATGCGTCTCCACGGGTAAAGAGAGTGACGGTGTCTCTCATCGACTTCAGTCAACCCTCATCGTTCTCTGGTGTAGATTTCACGATTGATATATATCTGTATTTTCTCTATCTTTAGTATTTGTCAAGTGTCCACTGTGCTTTTGTGAAACGTGTGGATGTTTTGATCTCACCCTTTTTTTCTCTCTAATAATACAGAGTCAACAAACTTTTATATTTTTTTGGCATGAAGCTTACAAGTCAATAATGCGGTTATAGTGCACGTCATCAACCTTCTCTTTCAAATGACCCGCTACATAAAGTTGACGCTATACCTTGAATATTTACGATGGTTCACCGTTCACGTTTCGCTCAACATTTTCTCCAATCACAGTTTGTCATGTGGCAACATTGATCTTATTTGTTTCTTATCCACACGTTGAATCAATTCAAGTATTCAACACAACTTAATTTATGTATTTTTCATATTATTCAACAATGTCTTAAAAAATATACTGAGCAATTGAATATTTTATCAACAGCTTTATAATCTATAGCCTTAGAGCATCAACATCAAGTCTCATTTGAAAGACTTTTAAAAAAAGCTATGATTGATGATGATCCTCACTTCGATCCTTTTATGATTGGTATATTGGAGTAAGTGGATATTGCCTACCCGTTCTTCATAAATTTCGGCAAAGCTCTAAATATGTTTGGAAATTTATGCCGCCGCTTCAACCTGAGTATGCTGAAGATGTTCAAACTGGGAAGACTCGTAAAGCACCTATCACTTCTTCTGCTAAACCACCAAGACAATGAAAGAAGTATGTAAGAGCTTTTGTAAGTACTATGCTGCTGAGATTGGTTGTGATTCAAAAACAGGTGGGACTAGTCCAATGATAGGCCACTTAGCTAGTTGGAAGCAGTACAAAGATTTTGATGTTAAGGAAAAACAAAAGGTGTTAAGTGGTGATAGTAATGGGAATCTGAAAGTTATCAAGTTTGATCCGTCGATGTTTAGGAGAGCAGTTAATGAAATGGTTGTTGTCAATGAATTGACATTTTCATTTGTGGAATTTGAGGGTTGGAAACGCTTCTGTTTCAATGTCTTACCTCTTTACAAGACAATTTCGAGAAGGACGTGTACAAGAGACAGTGTTGTACTCTATTTGAGGAGAAATCAGCTTTGAAGAATCTGCTTGCTGTGGAGAAACAAAGGGTTTCTCTGACTATAGATATTTTCCTACAACCTCCTACAACTATATGGTATTCACAACACACTGGATTAATGCTCAATGGGAAATGCAGAAAATGATCCTTAGTTTTAAGGTTGTCACAGATCACAAAGGAAATACCATCACAGGGCAGTTGATGGATTGCATAGAAGAATGGGGGATTGAAAAGGTTTTTACAGTGACTGTTGATAATGCAAAGAAAATGACAAGGTCTTGGACATTTTTAGAGATGCGTTAAGGCTGAGAGGAGGAGAAGCACTTGTAAGAGATGGTCAATTTCTACACATGCGTTGTTGTGCACACATACTGAATCTGATTGTCGGCGTTGGTTTGAAGAAGGAAAATCCTAGTAATTTTGCCATAAGGAATGCAGTACGCTTAGATCATTTGCAATGCGGTGTGAAACAGGAAAGATTTGTAGAGGCAGCTTACCATTAGATGTTGTCACACGCTGGAACTCAACTTATTTGATGTTGACTTCTGCTTTGAAGCTGTGGGTTGCTTTTGAGAAAATGGAAACTGAAGATAAGCTGTATTGTGACTACTTTGAGGAAGTAGAAGAAGAGAAGACAAAAGCAAAAAAGATTGGACCACCAACTTCATCTGATTGGGAGGAAGCTTCAAGATTGGTAAGTTTCTAAAAGTGTTCTATAAGTCTACTTTGACATTCTCAGCTTCTAAATCGGTAACTTCTACATTGTGTTACAATGAGATTGTCGACATTGAGAGGAATCTCAACTCGAAGTGTTCTAGCCCTGATGAGGAGATCCAAAAGCAAGCTTATATCATGAGGCAAAAGTTCGAGAAATACTGGGACGGATTGCATAACATGAATCCTCTAGTGATTTTGGCCAGTGCCTTTGATCCTCGCAACAAAATGGAGTTTGCTTCCCTCTGCTTTGATCAACTCTATGGTAAGGACACAGTCGACAATAAGCAACTTAAGGATTCAGTTTCAAGTGCAATGAAGAGGTTGTATGAAGATTATAGTCTCAGGCTGAGTCAACCAGTAGGCCATGAAGTTCCTATAGTTGCTGAGCCTACTGTCATGTGTGACATTTCAGACGATAAAGATTCTGAGCTGATGGAGTCACTTTACAGTCAGTGGGTTGGATGTAAGAGAAGTGAAGATGGCTGCAATGAGTTGCAGGTCTATTTGACAGAAAAACTGAGGCAAGAGTTGAAAATAGTTTGGGGTTGCCTTTTGATGTTCTCAGTTGGTGGAGGTGCAACAGTTCAAAGTACCCAGTCTTGTCAAAACTTGCTAGAGATGTTATAGCAATTCAAGTCTCATCAGTGGCTTCAGAGTCAGCTTTTAGCACAAGTGGCCGAGTGTTAGACTCTTATAGGAGTTCCTTAACTCCTTACATGGTTGAGGTTTTGATATGTACACAACAATGGCTAAGGTGTTCATATAAGTCGGAAGCAAAAGTAGCAAACTTGGTGCAAATGTAGGAAGAGATTGAGTTCCTGGAATCTCTTGGCAAGTAAAACTATATTTCTTTAATCTGTTTTTATTTTTTAAAATCTCGTTTGTAATTTATCTCTGTTTTTTTGTGTAGATTCTCAGAATTCAGTTCCAACTCCTCCATGATTCTGCAAAGTATGGTACGTAGGTGTTTAATTTTGTGTATGTTTACTTGTGTCTTGCATTGTTAATGTTTAAGTCTATATTCTTGTGTCTGAATATTTATTTGATTTATATTGTTAAGTTTATGTTTGATTTTGTTTCTTTATTAAATTTGTTAAGTCTTTTGTTATGGTTTTCATGGGGCACATAGGAAGCTGCTCTTTTGACTACTTTTGGATGCGGATTAGCAGCCTTAACAAAGGACTGGACATAATTGACTTTGTAGCCGATTTTTTGACAACTTTTTGTTTTGGATTTTCATGCTTCATGTTACTTCTAAAACTCTCTAATTGAAGCATGTCTATGGTTATGTAATGTACTTGATGTAATGCTAGCTTAAACTTGATACAATGCTAGCTGAGCAGCTCTTGTAAGATGTAATGGTTCCTAGATGAGAAGCAATCTGGTTTTTTGTACTTCTACTTGTTTTTCTTTCTTTTTTCTTTTGAACAGGTTGATTTCGGGTTAAATTACCCGAGAAATGAATATTTTCGGCTATACTTGGAAGGTAAAATAAACCAGATATCCAAACCGAATAAACAGAGTACCAACCGAATCTGAACCGAAATTAATTTCGGTTCAGTTCGGTAAAATTTTTCATAATCCGAATTTTGTGAAAATCGATTAACCCGACCTGGTTAACCCGAACAAACCGTTTGCCCAGACCTAGTTCTACATATATACTACGAAAATAAATAGATTCGAGAGTGAGAAATAAACACTAGTCCAACACGTTTGGATTTGAGTCAGATTCAAGTTGGGATTTTTAAGGCTTGCAATTAATTTTTTTTTAGGTATTTTAAAATTTTGGATTCTAATTTGAATCGGGTTTGTACAGATCCTCAGATTCGGATATTTTGCCCAAACTTAGTTGAATTAGAGAGAATGCATGATGATGTTATAACTACTAAATATATTATTTTATTTTTATCTTAGTTAATAAGTAATTTTATAAGGATTAATAAAAATAATGAAAAGAAAATAAAATGAGGATTAATCCAAATAAATACAATTCTACAAACCACAACATGTTCAACAATATAAATCATATATTTTAGGTTGATCATATCTCATATAGAGGACGATGAGATGGTGATTACGATTGGTGATGAGGTTTTGGAGGCGATGTATGGTTTGTGGAAGAATTGTATGATTGTGAAGGTGTTAAGGCTTCATGTTTCGGTTCCAATGTTGGCTAAGCGGCTTAGGGAAATGTGTAAGCCAGTGGGTGCGATGTCAGTATTGGATCTTCCTCGTCAATTTTTTATGATCCGCTTTGATGTGGAGGCTGAGTACATGGCGGCTTTGACAGGAGGTCCTTGGAGAATGTTTGGTAGCTACCTCTTAACGCAAGCTTGGTCTCTCAAATTTGATCCGTTGCGGGATGAAATAACTACCACCCCGGTGTGGATTTGCTTGTCTAACCTACCGGTGCACTTTTACCATGGATCTATTTTAATGGTGATTGCTGAAGGCCTTGGTAATTAAGTTAAGGTGGATCTGACTACTTTGAATATTGAGAGAGCTCGCTTCGCGAGGGTTTGTGTAGAGGTGAATTTGAAAAAGCCTTTGAATGGGACGGTGATGGTAAATGGTGAACGATACTTTGTTTCCTATGAAGGCTTGTCTGCCATTTTCTCAAGGTGTGGGATGTATGGAAATTTGGTACACAATTGTCCCCACACGATTAGAGATTGGGAATTGGTCGTTGTGTCACCTCCGGTGGTCCCAACGTCGAGTGGTGAGGTCTTGGTCGATGATGGCTTCACGGCTGTTGGTTGGGGGGGGACGGAAATCTGGGCCAGTGGCAAATAAAGAAAACTGACCTAAGGTGAATACGGGTGGTAATCATGATCGTCAATCTCGGGAGATCCCGATTACTAAGGTTTTTGAGAATATTGCTATTTCTAACATATTTGGTGGGTTAGGGACATATATGGTATCTGTGGGCGAAAAGGAAGTTGGTCATGGTAGAGGGGAAAATAAGGAAAACGCGATGTTTCAGAGATTATCGAGAAAAAGTAAGAAGGTTGCGCAAGGAACGGAGAGGGTGTTTGGAGGGAATTTGGAGAATCAAAATGATGGGTTTAATGGGGTTTTCCAAGAGAAATGGACTGAGCCTGTTAATACTGGTAGAAATAATGGATCTAAACCTATTGGGCCTAAGCCCTGGTTTAAGCCCACTAAACCTTCACGAGGCTTGGTTTTGGCACGCATCAGGATTTGCTTACTCTGTTTGAATCGGGTAAACGACTAAGAACATAATCTGGGCAAGTTGGTCGATCTGGTGGAGCTTTTTTCACGGAACGGACGACGGTCTGGTATCGGAGAAGGTTGCCACATCGGGGGTGATGAAATGGCGATTTATAATCTGGACACGGCAGTGGTTTCTGGGGATCGGGGAGATGGTATGCAGATTGTTCCGCCGGTGGAGGAGGTGGTGGTTAGGGCTGCTTAACAAGTTGCCCCGGCAATTCAGTTGACGATAGTTTGGAGAAGAAGGATGATGAATTGCTTAATGTGGAATTGCCGGGGGGCTAACAACCCAAATTTTCGGAGATCCCTGCGTTATCTTTTAAAGAAGTGGAAGTCAGATATGGTTGCGGTGCTTGAGACTCAAGCGGGGGGGAGACAGAGCACAGCAGATATGTTAGAATTTGAGATTTGAGAATGTGTTTTGGGTTGATGCGGTGGGACAAAGTGGTGGCTTGTGGCTGCTTTGGCGATCAGGAATAGGAGTTGTGACGGTTGTTAATTCATCGGATCAGTTCATGCATGTTAGGATCGTGGATAGGTTAGAGGTGGTGCATTTGATTGCAGTTTATGATGCCCCAACTGTCAGTAGGTGGAGTGGTCTTTGGGGTCAGCTGAAGGATGTTATCCAGGGGATTACAAAACCAGTCATTGTTGGTGGTGACTTCAACACCATTGTCAGAACAGATGAGCGTACCGGAGGTAATGGACAGCTATCTCCGGATTCTTTATCTTTCGGTGATTGGATTAATTAGCTAGCTCTTATTGATATGGGCTTTAAAGGGACTCGATTTACCTGGAAAAGAGGACGTGTAGAGAGCACCTTTGTTGCTAAACGGTTGGATAGGGTTCTTTGCTGCCCTCATTCTAGATTGAAATTGCAGGAGGCCTCGGTTACTCATCTACCTTTCTTATCATCAGACCATGCACCTCTTTACATTCAGTTGTGTCCGGAGGTGAAAAGTGACCCGAGTAGGCGGCCTTTTCACTTTGAGGCAGCCTGGCTAAGCCATCGAGCTTTTAAGGAGTTATTACAAAACTCCTGGAATAGTGATCTGTCTACTCCACAAGCGCTTAATGGCTTGCGAGTACAACTCAAATGGTGGAATAAAGAGGTTTTTGGGAATATCCAACAGCGGAAAGATAAACTTGTGGCAGAGATCCAGGCTGTTCAAGATTTGTTGGATGTGCATCAAACTGATACTCTTTTGGATCAAGAGGACAATTTGTTGAAAAAGTTTGAGATAGTCCTGGAACAAGAAGAGATACTCTGGCTTCAAAAATCTAGAGAGAAGTGGTTCTTGTTGGGTGATCGTAACACTAGTTACTTTCACACCTCCACAATCATTCGATGGAGGAGGAATCAGGTTGAAATGTTGAGGGATGATACAGGGACCTGGATTTCCGATTCCAAGGAGTTAGAGGTTCTAGCAGTGAATTATTATAAGCGACTCTACTCACTACAAGATGTGGAGGAGGTTGGTGAGCTGTTACTTTTGGCGGGTTTCACTGTATTATCCCGGACAGAGCTGTCGAGTCTGAATAAACCGTTTGTTAGGGCTGATGTAGAGAAATCAATAAGCGGTATGGGTCGCTTCAAAGCCCCGGGACCTGATGGTTTTTAACCTTTTTTTTATCAGGATTGTTGGGAGACGGTGGGTGACTTAGTGTCCAGGTTTGTCTTGCGGTTCTTCGAGACCGGTTTACTTCCTGCTGGCATGAATGATGTGTTGGTCGCGTTAATCGCTATAGTGGACAAACCAGAGAAGATTTCTTAGGTTAGACCCATTAGCTTATGTAACGTTTTATTTAAAACGATCACAAAGGCTATGGTTATGCGTTTAAAGGAGGTGATACCACAACTTATAGGATGAGCGCAAGCCAATTTTATCCCTGGGAGATTGAGTGCTGATAACATTGTAGTTGTGCATGAAACAGTCCACTCTATGCAACGGAAGAAGGACAGGAAGGGATGGATGTTGTTAAAACTCGACTTGGAGAAAGCCTATGACCATATCCGTTGGGATTTTCTCGAAGACACGCTTTATGCAGCTCGTTACCCGGATGTTTGGATTAGGTGGATAATGCAATGTGTTACAGGTCCATATATGATTGTTTTGTGGAATGGGGAGAAGTCTGAGCCTTTCACACCTTCAAAAAGGTTGAGACAAGGAGATCCTTGTGTCCTTATCTCTTTGTGCTTTGTATGGAGCAGTTGTGCCACCAAATTAAGATAGCAGTTGGATCTGGAGAATGGAAGCCTATTAGTCTGTCTCGTGGGGGCTTAAACTCTCTCATATGTTGTTTGCAATTGATCTGATTCTTTTTGCTAAAGCATCGGTAACTTAGGTTCGTGTCATACGACGGGTCTTGGAGAGGTTCTGCTCTGTTTCGGGACAAAAGGTCAGTTTAGAGAAGTCGAAGATATTTTTCTCTGATAATGTGCATAGGGATAAGGCTAAGCTGATTAGTGAGGCGAGTGGAATACGTTTCACACGTGACTTGGGGAAATATTTGGGCATGCCTGTCCTACAGAAAAGAATAAATAAAGCAACTTTTGGTGAAGTTTTGGATAGAGTGGTCTCTCGCTTATCGGGTTGGAGGAGTCGTGTGTCAAGTCTGGCAGGTAGGATGACTTTGACTAAGGTTGTTTTGTCCTCCATCCCTGTTCATACTATAAGTATCATCGCCTTACCGAAAGCGTATCTGGATGCATTGGATAAAAATTCTAGATCCCTCCTGTGGGGGAGTACTCCTGAGAAGAAGAAACAACATTTACTTGCTTGGGACAGGGTTTGTAAACCAAAGAGAGATGGAGGTCTGGGTATTCGCTCTGCCTATGACATGAATAAAGCACTCTTATCCAAAATTGGTTGGAGATTGATGAATGACAAGTCTGCTTTGTGGTCTAGAGTGTTACATAGTAAGTACAAGGTGAATGATGCTCATGACCTTTCCTGGCTGGTCTCCAAAAGTACTTGGTCATCTACCTGGAGAGGTGTAGCCTCGGGGATCAGGGAGGTTTTGGTTCCGGGTCTGCGGTGGGTATTGGGTGATGGGAGAACTGTTTTGTTCTGGACAGATAGGTGGCTTCTCGATACTCCTTTGTGTGAGAGTGTCAGGGCGCCTTTACCAGCGGATTTTGTTCAAATACGAGTTTGTGATGTTTGGAGGAGTGGAGTGGGTTGGCATCTGAATAATATTTTGCCTTATGTTTCTGCAGATATTGGACTTTGACTTGCACCAGTTATGGTCGATACTGTTACGGGTGCTCCTGACAGGTTGTCTTGGGGGGGAAAGCTCAGATGGGAAATCCACGGTTCAGTCTGCATACTTTTTCTTAACCAGAGATAGTACACAACGCCCAGACTTGAGTGCGTTTTTTGCTTGTATATGGCGGGTTACAGTTCCAGAGAGAGAGGCTATTTCTTTGACAGGGTGTTCATCAGATCCTAATGACAAACATGGAGTGCAAACGGCGTCACTTATCTGACAATGGTTTGTGTCAAGTGTGTAAGAGCATTGATGAGACGATTCTCCACATATTGTCTGACTGTCCTGCCATCTCTAGAGTTTGGAGCAGGTTAGTGTCGAGACAGCAGAGAGATGTTTTCTTTGCACAGACTTTGCTTGAGTGGATTTATGAGAATTTGGGGAGTCAGTCGGTTGTTGGAGGTACCCCGTGGTCTATAATATTTGCAGTTGCAGTTTGGTGGGGTTGGAAGTGGAGATGTGGGAATGTCTTTGGTGTTGTGGGTAAATGTCGTGACAGAGTAAAGTTTTTACGAGATCTGGCTAAGGATATCTACCAGGCAAATCAAAAGACGAGGGTAGTTGGGAAGGAGTCTGGCAGGTTGGAGAGGTTGATCTCCTGGGTTCGACCAAGGGAAAGATGGGGTAAGATAAACACGGATGGGGCATCTAGAGGTAATCTAGGTTTGGCTACTGCGGGAGGGTTTTTATGAAACAGTAATGTTGAATGGTGCCGCGGTTTTGCGCTGCATATTTGATGCGGACATCGATCCTACCATCCAAACCGTTGAACCAGATCCTGTACCACATCCTGTACCAGAAGTACGAGAAGGCCCTGTGACACGATCAAAGGCTAAACAGCTAAGGAAGAGGTTTAACCTAACTGTTCAAGACATCATAAGCTCCCTAGAGCTGTAGGACGTCAACTGGTCTGTACCACCCTCATTCCGCCACAACATATATGATCACATTGCCGAGGAAGAGCTTGCTGAAGCCTTCACCCAAATGAGCCTTGATCAAACCAGTTCCCCAGGTAAGAAACCTCTTTTGACAGGTCAAGGAACCTCAAGAAGCCAAGAGAAGACATCAGAGCTGCAAGAGACGTGTGATACAAGCTACACCTCTGAAAGCGATCAAGAGAGCAAAGATCAAGACCAAGACATAGAGGGCATGGACGAGCATCAAGAGACTGATCAAAATATTCTAGAGGGATTCCAATAAGACTGATTATACTGAATTTTCTTACTTTTCTCTTTAAGTGTTCTTGAGAGAATAAGCTTGTTCTCTGTCTTGTGTGTGAGATTCCACAAGGCTGAGTTCGTGTACTGTATCAGAGACCAATCACATCTCTGTGGTGTACTTCAATCTGCCAGCACTTCCCCCTCTACAGATCCCACACGAGAGTAGCGACCGCCATCGTGTCAGATCTCCACCATCGACCATCTTTCCTTCACAAGAGAGAAGCGACCGCCAGCTTGAGAAGCCATCAACTCTATCCCGGTATAAGACTCACCACCGAGTCTTGTATCATCTGGTATCAGAGCACAGTTCACGCTGTTCCCTTGCCAGGTTTATCTTTTCCATTTACTTTCATTTGGTTTGTAGTTTTTGTTTTATTTTATTAAAAAAAAAAATTTAAGAAACCTAGTTTGTCGCAGCTTTGTCTCTAGGTTGTTTAGTTTTATTTACAAACCATAAAAAAAAAAAAAAAAAAAAAAGAGTTTGTTTCCATAAGTCGTTTGTTTCACTGTTTCAGTCTCTGCAATAGTTCTTGAACTAGTTCATCTCGCATCTATAAAAAAAAACAATTTCTCTTCAGCTTTTGTTTCATTGCTTTTATTGTCTAATACTGCTTGACATTCGTAACATTTCACACAAAAAAAAAAAAAAAAAGTTTTCTTTATTTTCTTTGAAATTTCTTTTCAACTTTTGTGGTACTTTGATCCTTTGTTGTTTTTGTCTAAGCGTAGATTTGTTCTAGACACTCACTATGGGAGAAAACGCAGAAATACCTCAAGACGCCATGATGCAAATGATGAGAACCCTCACAGAGCAGTTGAGAGGACTCGGCGATAGAATTGGACGTTTGGAGCAACCTCAGGCTAGGGTTGACGTTGGACCAGATCCAGAAAGAAGGAAAGTCCGCGATGAGGAAAACGAATCCATTGACATGGATGATGAATATGATCCACCACCAGATCCATTAAGGCGACAACATCAGCGGAGAGTGGATCCTTTGATGCGGAACCGCGCTAGAGAGGTAGAACCACGAGAACAAAACCGAGATGTCAATTAATACCTCCTACTTTTGCAGGAAAATCTAATCCGGAGGTTTACATGGACTGGGAGAGACGAATGGAGTACATATTCCAATGTTATGGCTATGGAGAAGCTCGAAAGGTAGCCCTTGCATCGGCGCAGCTCACCGACAATGCCTTGTCATGGTGGGATAGGACGGTAGCCGATAGGAGGAGGCAGCGGTTTGCTACCATCAGCAGTTGGGGAGATATGAAGTATCTCTTGAGGTTGAGGTATGTCCCTGATCATTATCAACGAGACTTACAAAAACAATTTAGAAAATTGTCTCAGGGAACAAGGACCGTGGATGAGTATTTTGAGGAGTTTGAGAAGCTCTTGAACTCCTTGGAGCTGGAAGAATCGAGTGAGTCCCTAATGGCTCAATTAATTGATGGCCTACAAGAACGTATAGCCCGAAAGGTGGAGACATCGAACTACAGCAGCCTGCATGAACTACTTCACAAGGCTGTACAAGTGGAGCAGCAAATCCAACGTATGATGTCTTTAAGGAACCGTACTAGAAACAACACGCCTTGGAATGCAAGCAACAACCGGAGCATGGACAAAGGCAAAACCGTCGACAACGACTCTAGGTTCAAGAACAAGTCTAGTGAGGCACCTAAAACCTCTAAACCCGAACCAGGTAAGTTCCCTAACACTAGTCAATCCCGTACCCGTGACATTACTTGTTTTAAATGTCAAGGCAGGGAACACATGGCGAGAGAATGTCCGAACCAAAGGGTGATGATTGTCACACCTAGTGGAGATTATGAGTCTCAAGATGAGCAAGACGATGACCAGACTGATCTGGAAAATGACGTGGAGTATCCCGATGTAGGAGAACTCCTTGTGATCCGGCATATGCTGAGTGTGCTTGTCGACCCCGAGGAGAAAGTTCAAAGGGAAAACATATTCCACACTCGTTGCACAATCAAGAACAAGGTATGTAATTTGATTATTGATGGAGGTTCTTGTACTAATGTTGCTAGCAAGTATATGGTTGACAGGTTAGGTCTTCAGAAAACAAAGCACCCGAGGCCATACAAACTTAGGTCGCTTAAAGATGACACCGAGCTGAAAATTGCTGAACAAGTTACTGTATCATTCAGCGTCGGGAAATACCAGGATCAAGTCATTTGTGATGTAGTTCCAATGAGGGCCGGACATCTTCTCCTTGGAAGACCATGGCATTTTGATCGAGCTACAACTCACGACGGTCGAACAAACCATTACACCTTCACGCACAATGACCGTAACTTCAACCTTGCCCCTCTAAGTCCTTCTGAAGTTCATGAGTTGCAAAAACACATGAACAAAGAGGTCGAGGTAAGGACTTCTAACCTTTATTTGAGATCCAATGAGATTTGTAAAACCATGAGTGCCCAGGGCACCGTGCTACTAATGTTGTTCAATGAATGTTTAAGTACAGGTACAAGTGAGCTTGAACTACCCTCTGAAGTACAAGCTGTACTAGATCAATACAAAGACGTGTTTCCGGAGGAGATACCCCCAGGATTACCTCCTATTTGTGGCATTGAACATCAGATCGATCTTGTACCAGGTTCTGCTTTACCTAACAAACCAGCTTACAGAATGAATCCAGAGAAATCTAAGGAGCTAGAGAAGCAAGTGCGTGATCTCATGGATAAAGGGTACATCAGAGAGAGCCTCAGCCCGTGTGCAGTACCAGTTCTGTTAGTTCCAAAGAAGGATGGGACATGGAGAATGTGTGTAGACTGTCGAGCAATCAACAACATAACTATCAAGTATCGACATCCCATTCCAAGACTAGATGACATGTTGGACGAGTTAAGTGGTGCAATCGTCTTCTCCAAAATTGACTTGAGGAGCGGCTATCACCAGGTCCGAATGAGGGAAGGAGATGAGTGGAAGACCGCGTTCAAAACCAAGCAAGGTCTCTATGAGTGGCTTGTCATGCCATTTGGGTTAACCAACGCCCCAAGCACTTTCACGCGACTAATGAACCAGGTTCTAAGGTCATTTATTGGTAAATTTGTTGTTGTTTATTTTGATGATATACTTATTTACAGTAAGTGTCATTCTGATCACATTAAATATCTTGGGTTAATTTTAAAAACGCTTCGGAAGGAAGGCCTTTATGCAAACCTAAAGAAATGCTCCTTTTGTACTGATCAGTGTGTGTTCTTAGGTTTTGTAGTGAGTAAACAGGTCCTACAGGTGGATGAGGAGAAAATTAAGGCAATAAGAGAATGGCCGACTCCCACTTCGATTGTACATGTTTTCGGCTTTCATGGTCTAGCAAGCTTCAAGCTTCTACAGGATGTTTGTCAGGGATTTTAGTACAGTGGCTGCACCAAAGACTGCCGTGATCAAGAAAAACGTGCCTTTCTCATGGGGAGAAGCTCAAGAAAAGTCCTTCAACACCTTGAAGGAGAGGCTCACGCAAGCACTTGTCTTAGCCCTCCCAGATTTTGAAGTTAGGTTTGAAGTAGAGTGTGATGCATCAGGTTTGGGAATTGGAGCTGTACTACATCAGAGGAAAAGACCCGTGGCTTTCTTCAGTGAGAAGTTGAGTGGAGCTACGTTGAACTATCCGACCTACGACAAGGAGCTATATGCCTTAGTTCAAGCACTAGAAACGTGGCAACATTACTTGTTATCCAAGGAATTCATCATTCACACCGATCATGAAACCCTCAAGCATCTCAAGGGTCAGACTTCACTTAAGAGGAAACATGCTAAGTGGTTGGAGTTCATTGAGATGTTTCCATATGTGATAAAGTATAAGAAAGGCAAGGAGAACGTGGTTGCTGATGCTTTGTCAAGGAGGCATGCTCTTATAGCTACTATGGAGGCTAAGGTAATGGGTTTTGAGCATATCAAGGAGTTGTACAAAGATGATCCAGAACTAGGAGTATGGCAAAGGAGCATATCAAGCATTCTACTTGCAAGATGGGTTTCTATTTAGAGACAACGGTTGTGTATTCCTCAAAATTCCATGCGAGAATTGATACTTACCGAAGCACATGGTGGAGGTTTGATGGGTCACTTTGGTGTCATCAAGACCTTGGCCGTGGTAATGGAACATTACTTTTGGCCCCATCTCAAGAAAGACGTTGAGAGATTTTGTGCTCGATGCATTGTTTGTCACAAAGCAAAATCCAGGTTACATCCTCATGGTCTTTACTTACCATTACCTATTCCTAACGCCCCTTGGCTAGATATTTCTATGGACTTTGTCTTAGGATTGCCAAAGATCAAACACAAGGATTCAATCTTTGTTGTTGTGGACCGGTTCTCCAAGATGGCACACTTCATCCCGTGTGATAAGACCAATGACGCGACTCAAACCGCAAATTTGTTCTTCAAGGAAGTGGTGCGCCTCCATGGAATTCCAAGGACTATAGTCTCTGATCGTGACACCAAGTTCTTGAGCCACTTTTGGAAGACACTTTGGAGAAAGTTAGGTACCAAGCTTCTATTCTCAACAACTTGTCATCCCCAAACGGATGGACAAACTGAAGTGGTAAACCGAACTCTCTCTACTTTACTTAGAGCCACTCTTGGTAAAAATATGGCAACATGGGTTGATTGTATTCTTTTTATCGAGTTTGCTTATAATTGTGCTGTCCACTCGGCTACAAAACTATCTCCTTTCGAGATAGTCTATGGAATTAACCCTTTGTCTCCATTAGATTTAGCACCATTGCCTCAGATAGAACAAGTTTGCCAAGATGGACTAAGAAGAGGAGAAATCATCAAGAAGTTACATGACAAGGCCAAAGCAAATTTGGAAAAGAAGAATACCGACAACAAACGCAAGGCTGATCGGGGAAGAAAGGAGATGTTGTTCAAACCAGGAGATTGGGTTTGGTGGCATATGAGGCCTGAGAGATTTCCAACACAACGAGCCTCTAAGTTATCACCAAGAGGCGACGGTCCATTTAAAGTTCTTGAAAAGATCAATGACAATGCATACCGTTTGGAGCTGCCAAATGAGGTAAAAATTTCTCACACTTTTAATGTAGCTGACTTGTCTGCTTATGATCCAGGAGATTCAGTTTTGAGGACAAAACCTTCTGAAGAGGGAGGGAATGATGCGGACATCGATCCTACCATCCAAACCGTTGAACCAGATCCTGTACCACATCCTGTACCAGAAGTACGAGAAGGCCCTGTGACACGATCAAAGGCTAAACAGCTAAGGAAGAGGTTTAACCTAGCCGTTCAAGACATCATAAGCTCCCTAGAGCTGAAGGACGTCAACTGGTCTGTACCACCCTCATGCTGCCACAACATATATGATCACATTGCCGAGGAAGAGCTTGCTTAAGCCTTCACCCAAATGAGCCTTGATCAAACCAGTTCCCCAGGTAAGAAATCTCTTTTGACAGGTCAAGGAACCTCAAGAAGCCAAGAGAAGACATCGGAGCTGCAAGAGACGTGTGATACAAGATACACCTCTGAAAGCGATCAAGATAGCAAAGATCAAGACCAAGACATAGAGGGCATGGATGAGCATCAAGAGACTGATCAAAATATTCTAGAGGGATTCCAATAAGACCCCTAACTCAAGAAACAAGCCAACAAACAAGTACAAGACAAGACGCCTGAAGTAGTTCATCGAGTACAAGAAGTGGTTCAGAGAACATCAACTGGGCCTAGATCGCATCCAGGTAAGTCTAATTCAATATTTTCGATTCTTGCAGGTCCCACCAGCCCCAACAACGGCTAGAAGACTTCCTCATCAAGAGAGATCAAGTCTAATTAGCATTTTCTTTTATTAGCTTATTTACTTTCCAAAAACAATGGTTTGTGTTTGATTTTATTTTCTTTTCTTTGTTGCATTTTCTGCATTTATTTTTCGGCCTTAAGGCTAGCTGAAGGACTCTTATAAAGTCCCCCTGCAGCAGTTGTACGAATCCTCACCTTTTGATTATCAATAAAATACTGAATTTTCTTACTTTTCTCTTTAAGTGTTCTTAAGAGAATAAGCTTGTTCTCTGTCTTGTGTGTGAGATTCCACAAGGCTGAGTTCGTGTACTGTATCAGAGACCAATCATATCTCTGTGGTGTACTTCAATCCGCCAGCACTTCCCCCTCTACCGATCCCACACGAGAGAAGCGATCGCCATCGTGTCAGATCTCCACCATCGACCATCTTTCCTTCACAAGAGAGAAGCGACCGCCAGCTTGTGAAGCCATCAATTCTATCCCGGTATAAGACTCACCACCGAGTCTTGTATCAATATTGGTATATGTTCGGCCCCATTAGCAGAACTCTGGGGGTTTACTATGGCCTGGTTTTGGCATGGGAGTGTCAGATGCGTTTTCTGGAGGTAGAGATGGACTCTGAAGTAGTTGTTGGTTTTTTTCAGACAGGGATAAGTGATTCTCATCCTCTATCATTCCTATTACAATTGTGCTCTGGCTTCCTTATAAAGAATTGGATAGTTCGAATCTCACACGTTATAGAGAGGCTAATCGTCTTACAGATAGATTAGCCAACTATACTTTTTTATTACCACTTGGTTTTCATTATTTGGATGTTTGTCCGCTTGTTTTAAGTTCTTTTTTGTTAGAAGATTCTAATGGACTGCGATCCCACGACAAGTTCGTTTGTCCCCTTCGTCCTCCCAAAAAAAATATAAATCATACATTTTTATTGCGTGGCTGAGTACCATCTTGTTTGGGCTTAAGAAAGGCCCAGATCCTTCCAGATACTTTATTTGACTAAAAAAGGCCTTATAAAAACATCACTCTGGCTTTTTCTTGAAGAAACTAGAGAAAAATCACAAAGTTCCTCTGTTTTTTTTTTTTTTTTCTTCTTCTACCTTGAGATTTCGAATCCTCCAGAAGAAGAAAAAATGGATTTCGAGCTTCGATCGGCGAAGGAGAAGCTTGAAAGAGAGCAGAGAGAGAGGAAGCAAAGGGCTAAACTGAAGCTCGATCGAGAGAAAAAAGCTAAGGAAGCTGCGATGAGGCAACGCGAAGCTATTGAAGCTTCTCAGAGAGCTAAAAGGCTTGACGCCATTGAAGCCCAGATTAAGGTCTCTATCTCTACTCTTACTACGACTTTTGAGTTTCTCGATTTTGGGAATTTTAGTTTCTCCTACGTTTTTGGATTCCTGGTAAAAAAAAAAAAAAAAGTTGGGATATTTTTAGGTTTCTTGTTCGATCCCATCTCGACTTGGTGGTACTAATCTTAGAACAGTGTGATTCTAATATACTTCACCTGATTCGTATTTGTTAGCAAATGGGTGTTGGTTCATTTGTGTAATTATTTTAGATTTTGATGTATATGACATTGATCATCTTGGTTTGGGTAGCTTGATGCAAAGCTTTGGGTAAGGTCTCTTTGACCATTTGCTTTTTGGTTTTGGTCTTGTGTTTAGGCTGATCAACATATGCAAGAAAGTTTAATCTCTGGAGATGGGATAGTGTTTGAACGAGTCTTTCAAGCTGTGCCTTTTCAAGGAAATGGGGATAAGATTAAACTACCACCATCGTGTTTTACAGAGCTATCTGATGAAGGAGCTTTCGATAAAGGTCCTTTGTACTTTGAGCTCTCTGTAGCTGACCACTCGGATAATAAAAAGACTACACACACTGGTGTTCTTGAGTTTACTGCTGAAGATGGTACTGTCAGGCTTCCTCCACATGTGTGGAGCAACTTGTTCTCTTCAAATGATCCAGTAGATGTTCCTTTGGTGGATATCCGTTATATCCGGCTACCTAAAGGCAGTTACGCGAAGCTTCAACCGGACAACCTTGGTTTCGCGGATTTGCCTAACCATAAAGCTATCCTTGAAACCATTCTTCGCCAACATGCTACACTTTCTATTGATGATGTTCTCTCGGTAAACTATGGACAGGTCTCTTACAAGCTTCAGGTTCTCGAGTTGAAACCAGCGTCAAGCATTTCAGTTCTGGAGACTGATATTGAGGTTGATATAGTTAGTCCAGATATAGTTTCAGATCAACCGAATCAGCGTGTGTTAAGGCCGCTTCGGTTTGGGAAATCTGAATCAGGAACAGTGGAGGAAGGACAATATGATTACTATAAGTTTGCGATTGATGAGGCTACTGTAGAAAAATTATTGGCAGGAAACATCAAAGTTATTGTAAAGCTAGATGTGGATAAGGATGGAGCGGATACTGATCTATATGTATCAAAACACCCAGTTCTATTCCCTTCTCTTCATCAACACGAGTGGTCTTCACATGATGTGGGTTCAAAGACCTTGATCTTGGGATCAAAGGAGAGAGAGCTGAGCTCAGGGACTTACAGTATAGGTGTTTATGGCTTCAAAGGAATAGTCAAGTACCAGGTTTCAGTACTAACCCATGAAAGCATCGATGGAGCTAAGGTTGGGGAACGGGCTGTATCATCTTCTTCAGATGTCGATACAGTGGAGTGCAGGAACTGTAAGCATTCAATTCCAAGCAGGAGTATAGCGTTGCACGAGGCATACTGTAGCAGACACAACGTTGTTTGTGACCATCATGGATGCGGAATCGTCCTGAGAGTTGAGGAGGCGAAAAATCATTTGCACTGTGAAAAATGTGGACAAGCACTGCAGCCAACAGAGATGGAGAAACACTTGAAAGTCTTTCATGAACCACTCACTTGTGGCTGTGGGATAGTGCTTGAGAAAGAACAGATGGTGCGTATATGAAAAAACAGTTGCAATCATTGTTCTCATTACTTTGTGCTCGAAAATGGTTAAAATTAACATGAGATTGTGATTTTGTTGCAGGTTCAACATCAAGCAAGAGATTGTCCTCTTCGTCTAATCGCGTGTAGGTTCTGCGGAGATATGGTGGAAGCGGGAAACTCTGCAGCTGATGCTAGAGACAGGATGAGAGGAATGTCAGAACATGAGAGTACCTGTGGTTCAAGAACAGCACCATGTGATTCTTGCGGTCGATCTGTGATGCTCAAAGACATGGACATTCACCAGATTGCTGTTCATGGCAAGAGTAGCTAATTTGGTCCTCCTATTGATATGGATAAGAACTGATTGTGAGTGATGTTGAAAGTATCAAAAGCATCAACCCATTTGTATTTATGGATAAACAGTTTGATTCTTGAAAGTCACTATCCGAAACGAAATTTGTATGGATTTTGTAGAGCCCCCAGTGATTTCACATATTTCACGTATGGATTTTGTAGAGCCCCCAGTGAGACCTCAAATGTCCAACTTTTTACTTACTATAATCGTCGAAAATTAATACAACGACCCTCCCAAAAAAAAAACAATGATGCTTAATGTGCAAGTATTATTACAATGGGGTCATGACGAGTCACGACAATGATTGAGAGTGATTGTTTAACGAAAGAAATTCTCAAATGTTATCGTATCTATAAATCTTTTGAAAATTACTCAAATGTTTTGATCTGAGGATAATTACAATTTAATCTTTAGGATTTGTTTTTCGATTTTATGTAAAACAAAAAAAAATACATATCAGCAAATTAAAATACACATTATTTTCAATTTTCTACGTGACAACCCAAAAAAAAACTTAATCGGTTGTAAAATCAGAAAAACAAAAAAATTTATTTATTTTTTACTGAAAATAGAATGATAGATGTTAGATCTAATATTGGGTTATCAAAAACAGTTGAATAAAATCGATGAAAAACGAGTAAATAAACGACGGCGGCCATGAAATAGGGTTACAGGTTCGGGTGGACAAGATGAATTCGAAATGACTGTTTTACCCTTTATTAAAAAATGACGAAAAGTGCACAAAATAGGGTTTTCAGGCGTTGACCCCGTGACACAACCTGAGAAACGGGTCACTAACCAACTGAGCTGTGCGTTTTTCTAGTAACTTTCACGCAGACAAAGTATATAACCACCAAACGTTATAATATTAATATTAATTATAATTATGTGTATGATCATATTCACTCGCGTAATAAATTTATAAAGATAGTTTTTTCACAATATATTATACAAAATAATTAATATATTGAACTCAAAATTCGAATAAAAAATAAAAAAATTCCGACAAAGTGACTAAGTGATGGCTGAGTTATTGACTTACACGGCTGACTTATGACATATTTGTAAATTAATATTATTATAAGTCAATATTTAAATATACAATTGAAATATGAATATCACAATTATTATAACCAATAAAAAGTCATAATTATAGAGAAATTTTGATTTTTACACATTTCCACCAGAATGTTAAACATACAACACATGACGTTTAGGGGTTAGGGTTAGGGTTGGGGTTAGGGTTTGAGATGTAGGATTCAGATGAGTAACATTATTTGTTTTTTTGGTTTTGGTTCTAATTTGTTTTAATGTGTTTGGTTTAAGGTGGTAATATGGATATAATAATATTATTACCATTTGAATATTTTTTTAAAATTCAATTTTTTTTGGTTATTTCCGGTTATGGGTCGGTTAGATTAATATATAACAATAAATAACTCGCCTAATATAACCGAAGTAAGCCGAATATAACCGAAATTAACCAAACATACTAATTCAAAAATACCAAATTGGAAAAATTATTTTTTCGGTTCGGTTCTGTTTGGTCGGTTAATTAGTCATTCTAATTTAAGGGTTGGCAGAGTTATGGTAAAGTTATGCCTGAGTTATGCAACAAATATATTAATTTATTATATACCTTCTCGAGAATACAAAAAGTGTTGTTGGGGAGACGCAAACAATAATTATGTTTATTGTTAAGAATCACACGCGTAATAAATGAGATTTTAGCGATTTTTATTTAAAAGAAATTCAAAATTTGAATTGGAATTTTTAATTTTTAATTTTTTTTTAATAAAAGTATTTCTCAAACAATTGGCTGATATGGCTGAGTTATCGACATAAACGGCTGACTTATGAAATATTTGTAAATTAGAATTATTATAACTCAAAATCAAAATATAGAATGAAAAAATGAATATTACAATCATTATAAGCAATAAAAAGTAATAATTATAGACAAAAATTGATTTTTACACAATCTGATCAAAATGTGTAAAACATTCAAAACATAACATTTAGGGGTTAGGGTTAGGGTTAGGGTTAGAGTTTGAGGTTTAGGTTCATATTTCCAACATTATGAGTTTTAATAGAACAGTTTGGTTTTGGTTATATTGGGTTTGGTTTAAGGTGGTAATTTGGATATACTAATATGATAACCATCTGAAAATTAAAATTTTTTTGAAATTATTTTTCGGTTATTTCCGGTTATGGGTTGGTTAGATGAATATATGACCATAAATAATCCAAATGTTATCCAAATTAGGTCGATTAACTTAATATAACCGATAGCAAGCCGAATATAACCGTAATTAACCAAAAATAATGCAAAAAATAGTTTTCCGGTTTGGTTCGGTTTGGACGGTTATTTAGTCATTCTAATTTGAGGGTTGGCTGAGTTATGGTAAAGTTATGGCTGAATTATCGTTTAGGGTCTTCTCAATAATATGAAAACGTATTCTTCTTTGTTTCCTAGGTATTTTGTTCTGTCAGATTCCGAATAAGTATTAAAACGTCTCTCGATGTCACAAAAAGTGTTGTTAGGGAAGCGCGGAAAATCACTAATTCTGTGCCTGCTCAAATCCACACGCATAATAAATTCATAAAGTGAACTTTTTATCACAAGATATTATTAATTATTATTCGAATTTAGAATTTTATTTTTCTAAAAGTATTTCTCCAACAATTGAATATTAAAATTATTATAACTCAAAATTTAAATTTAGAATGAAAATATGTCTATTATTAGGTTAACTGATGAGTTATCACAAGAAAAATCTGAAAATAAATAGATGATATATATGACTTTACGGCTGAGTTATAATATTTACAGGAAAACAAAAGGTCATGTGAAGGCTGAGTTATAGTGAGTTATGGCTGAGTTATCACAAGAAAAATCTAAAAGTAAATAGATGATATATATGACTTTACGGCTGAGTTATAATATTTACGGAAAAACGAAAGGTCATGTGACGCCAAAAACTCTACACCGAGACGTAGCTGATCGGTTTTCCATAGCCCCCCAAAAACATTGCAATTGTCGATCATTGGAGACAAACACTGGTGGACTATCATGCGCCGTATGTTTCAATGCCTTGTTCGAGAACATGTAGCTCAGCTTTAGCTCATGGCTAAACGCGTCCAATCCGTAGTCTTCAAGAACAAGCTCCACAAGCTTGTCGTGTGTTGTACCTCCATCTATATGCACAACTATACACCCTCTATCGTCGGTGTTAAATACATATCTTTGTGTCTTTACCCAATTACCGGAAACAACTAGTACTAGAACTGGATCCATGAAAGAAAATGAAGAACAAGTTGAAGAAGAAGTAAAAGAACAAGGTGAAGAAGAAGTAGAAGAACAAGGTGAAGAAGAAGTGGAAGAACAAGTAGAATAAGAAGGTAAATAGTTCACTTATTAACCAATGAAGAACAAGAGTCGAACGACGTTTCGTATTTCCGGAGAAAAAAGATGATGATATGGAATGCTAACATGGATGCTGCATCCGACGTGGCAAGTCAGCCATCAAACAATACCATAACTCAGCCTAAATAAAACTAAGCCACAACATGAAAAACATTACAGTAATTAAAAAGCAAAAAAAATTGCTGCCAAACTCAGCCGCTTCATCAACTGAAAATATGTAACTCAGCTGTATCGTTTGATAAGTCAGCCGTAACTGAATAACATTCTAGTAATTAATCTTTTGCTAATAAGTCAGCCGTCAAATGGCTGAGTTGTACGATAAGTCAGCCTATGACGGCTGAGTTATAGTTTTTTTACCATAACTCAGCCGTAACAACATCTCATAAGTCAGCCGTTTTTCATAACTCAGCCAGGCAGAAAATGGTAACTCAGCCGTGTCGTAGTGATAACTCAGCCAAAATTTTGACAACTCAACCATTAGGTGAAAACTCAGCCGTAAGGACGGTTGAGTTAGAGCTTAACTCAGCCAGATTTTAATAAGTCAGCCGTAACGCTTGGCTGACTTATGAGCATAACTCAGCCAGAATTTAATAAGTCAGCCGTCTGCTCTTACTCAAATGTTTTTCCGATAACTCAGCCGCAACATACCTATAACTCAGCCGCAACATACTCTGTAACGCGTTACGGCTGAGTTATGGTTACACGTCAGCGATTTCTAACGTGGCGTCTGACGTGGCAATGGCATTTTTGTAATTACATTTTTTCTGGTAACATAAAACAGGGGCACGCTGGGTATTTTGAAAATATCCGAAACATTCTGGTAATAAAAAAGTTTTTTGTAGATTCTGGTAATATTACCTAAAATGAGTAACATTTGAGTAATTCACCCTTGTTTAATAGTAGAAAGTTTTCTGAAAACAAAATTTATGTTAGGGAGACCAAGTTGCTTTCGTTCAAAAAAAAAAAAAAAAAAAGGGAGACCAAGTTGCTTGGGGTGAGAGTTTCTTTATGATTTCTAATTTTCTTCTTCTTCAGTCAACAACAACTTCTGTGGCTGAAAATAAGAGTAAGGGAGGAAGAGATTTTTTTTTTGACGGCCAATTTGTTTTTTATATAACGAAACCCAAAAGGGTATTATAAGGATGCGATACAAAGCTTTATTAAAGCTCAAATATGAACCCAATTACATATGGAAAGACACGTTAACAGACACGTGTTAAGATGAGAGTCCTAGGTTCATGTTGCAGATGAGAAAACCGCCGGAACACCAAAAGTTGCTCATCGCCAAGTTGAAGTTGCCGACAAGACAACATTGTCGACTAAGCAAACATCATATGAAGGCTTCATTCAATTCACGTCCTTGATTATTTCCTTCTACAGATTTCGCTGTTGCTAATCTTGATCCGATCCAGCGCTTTCCGTCCTTGATTTTGCGTTCTTGAAGATTTCTTTAGATCTTCATCTTCTTAACTTTATCTCCTAGAGGGAGGCTCCGTCTAAGACCTAAATAGGTCACTTCATAAGAAGACGAAGATATTAATCCGACATAAGAGAGGAGTTAAGCTAACGGTAGTAAAATGAGGGAGATCAATCAAAGCAAACAGAAACAAAGTTACACTCCTGTTAAAAGAGAACAAAATCCAGATCTAAACACAGAGATTAGACTGGAACTAGTAAAATCTGATCTCTAAAAACTAACTAAAACAAAAGATCAAAGCCAAAAGGAGATTGGAAAACAAAACAAAAGATAATCCGATTAAAATCGAAAATAAAACAAGATTTAACTTTTCTCTCTCAAAGGTTCGAGAGAGTTAAGAGAGAGAAAATATTTTTGTAAGGGAGGAAGAGATTTAGTACTTTACAAGTTACCAAAAGAAGTTTGACAATAGCACACCTCAAAAAAAATATTACAATAATATACTATAAAATGTCCCTTTAATTTTTAGGTTATCTTCCCACCACGTATTAATTATTTAATAGTACTACTAGCTAATAATTATATATGATATTTTCTTCATTAGTGTAAGTGGATTCAGATATTTCTTCTAGAAAGCAGTAAACGATATCTAATTATGGCTGGGAAACATATTTTAAAGAGTAGTGACAGCTGAAAATATATTCCACAACAGTTAAAATAGAAAAGTAGAAAACATTCTTTGACATTAGTTTCAAGTTTATTCTCTTTGAGGCAACTTTAACACAACAACGTGTGAAATGATGAACGACGCAAAAGATTGGGTTTTTACAAAAATCCAACTCTTTTAACCCATGTGAATTACTACTCTATGTATCAAATTACTAGATCTCATCATTAGTTTTTATTTTATTTTATTATGGTAACGTGGAAATGACAAACGCGGTTTTGGACAACTATACAACACCCCAAAGAAGTTTACGAATGACGAATCTAAAATATAAACGGCTCTATTTACATAATCTTGAACATATCATGTAAGTTTGTTTTCTATCTAAAGTTTATATCAGACTAACACCAGTATAGAAAATAAACTTATAGAAGGGCATACAAAGCAAGTAAACTGGGCACATAAAATTTGAGATTATCTAAACTAAACGTTTGAGATTATCTAAAAAAAAAAGTATTAGCGTTTAGTGATGATTATGACAAGTCATCCTTTTTTCTAACCGTGCTCACCGATACGATGAAAAATGTTTAGAAAATAGTCTAAAAAAGCTATTAAAAGAAAAGAAAAAAAGAAAAAAAGATTATCTAAAAAATAATATTCTGGATATATAGTGATAAAATATATTCTCTGTTTCATAAACAGTGTCATTTCGACACGATACACACAAATTAAGAAAATTATAGAAATTTCTATTATACTCTTTATAAATACACCAAACAATTTCTCTTTCTAATTAATAAGCTGAAATAGTAAAGATAAAAATGAGATTTAATATTAAAAACTACATTGAAAATATAAAATGACACTCTTTTCATAACAAGAAAACTGCATCAAAATGACACTCTTTATAAAATAGAGGGAATATAATATATAAAAGAACTCTATGATATTTTCAGATTAATAAGAATGAAAACACCAGTCATAAAAAAGATTTAATTGATGTAAATTCTCTGAGTCACAAATTTCCATGACTCAGACAATAGCGTAATGCGAATATGTGGGTTTGTTTGTTTTTTCATTTACCTTCATCTTTTTTGTCTAAATGAAAGTGGTGGTTTCAGATTGGCTGTAAAAATTTTGTACAATATTTTAACTAAAATTTTTTGTTTGGCTGTGTAAACTGTAATTTTACAAAAAGAACAATTTTTTTTCTTCCATTAATTATAATGGATTAAGGTCGAATATATTATGGGGAAAAAGATAAAATTTAAAAACATGTATATATTGTTACTTATGTTTCAATTATTCTTTATAAAAGTTTTGTAATTTTTAATCTGCTTAATTACGCAGACTTTATCTAGTATCACATCTATATATATAATGTTGGATTTTCTATCAGTATAAATTCTTGATCTCAAATATAATCAGTCAAATTTTTGAATATAAATCTATATAAACATTAAACTTACTTTACTAAGTGATATACAACATATTTAGTATATAAGTTTTTTAGTATTTGGGGTTTAGGGTTTATAATTTTATCATTTTATATATTAAAAAGGGGTATTTTTGAAAATGGATACATCAAATGGTATTTTTGAAAAGTGACATACAAAAAAATGTATTTTTGAAAATACCCCATGTTATTATTATTAATAGGAAAAAGAACAAAATATTGTTTCTATAAATATTCAGAAATATAATAAAAACTATTATGCATGCAACCACGCATTGCGTGGACTAATACCTAGTAAAATATTAAAAATTGAGATCTGTATGTGATGGGAAGGACATATTGGTCTTTTTCAGTTATCTTTGTGGTAGCCGGAAAAATGCATTTGCAAATGTGGTAGTTGTGTTAACTTTTAGTATAGATTATGGTAGAATCGTTAGTTTTCTCAAATAAAAATGTTACCAGACAAATTCCAAAAAGAAAGAAAAGAAAAAAAACTCACTCCCCATCTATTGAGCCTATATGAATAAGGGAATACGTGATACGCTTACTTGTCATTTACTTCTCATATCAATCTCTTTACTCTGCACATATTATGTTTCCTTGTATAGCATCTAGACTCTGTATAAAGTCCTCTGTATTCTCTTCTAATGAAATCATCCGTTCATACATTCTCTATATGGTATCAGAGCTTTCCTATACCTAGACCTAAAATTTCTTTTTCTTCTTCTCTTCCGCCGCTCTCTTCTTCTTTCCCTCTTTGCTCATCCTCATCATGTCTCAATCTGACAATTCCCCTGTCAACACCACCATGAATGCCGCTTCTGAAACCGTGACACCAAACTCTGAAGCTCTTCTCAATGTCAACATGACAAATGTTACACGCCTTACCCCTACCAACTACATCATGTGGAGTCGTCAAGTCCATGCTCTTATTGATGGGTATGGTCTTGCTTCATACCTTGATGGATCTAAGTCCTTCCCGGCTGACACAGTCACTGTCGATGGCACCAGCTCTCCCAATCCTGCGTACGTCAACTGCGTCCGTCAAGACAAGCTGCTCTACAGTGCACTTCTTGGTGCAATCTCCGTCACCATCCAGCAGATTCTCTCTCGTGCTCACACCACTGCTGAGATCTGGGCTACTCTTGCATCCACCTATGCTAAACCGAGTCGTGGTCACATCCGCCAAATCAAGCTCCAGCTATAGAACTGGAAGAAGGATACCAAAATGATCGATGCGTATCTTCAAGGTCTTACCACTCGCTTTGATGAACTGGCTCTTTTGGGGAAGTCTCTTGACCATGAAGATCAAGTGGAGCTCATCCTTGAAGGTCTTCCAGATGAGTGAGTACAAGACCATCATTGATCAATTCGAAGGTCGTGATACACCACCGACCCTCACTGAGCTCCATGAGAAACTCATTAACCATGAGTCCAAGTTGCTAGCGACGCAACCTCTCCTCTCCACGCCAATCAGTGCCAACGTTGCTCTGCCTCAACGTACCAACACCAATCCTCGCTCGCAGAACCGGTTCGCTCAACGCAACAACAACTGGACTTCCTCGTCTCGTCAACCAAATGACTTTCGAGCACCACGTCCCTATCTCGGTCGTTGTCAGATATGTGGTACTCAAGGCCACAGTGCTAAACGCTGCTCTCAACTCACCCTGTTCCAGCAACAACAACCAAGGTCTAACTTCACCACGACTAATCCTTGGCTGCTTGACTCTACTGCGACCCATCACATATCCTCTGATCTCGCCAATCTCAGCCTTCATCAGCCCTATACCGGTGGTGAACAAGTGATAGTTGGTGATGGCAAAGGTCTTCCCATCACTCACACTGGTTCGGTTTATCTACCATCTCAAACTAAACCTCCACCACTCACCAATGTTCTTTATGTGCCAGACATTAAAAAAAATTTGATTTCTGTCTTTGGCCTGTGCAACGCTAACCGTGTTTCCGTTGATTTTTTTCCGGCGACTTTTCAGGTGAAGGCTCTGAGCACGGGGATCCCGTTACTCCAAGGTCGTGTCCGCAATGAGCTTTATGAATGGCCATCCTCCCCTTCTAGTCCTTCCGTCTATTCCACCACCACCACCAATCTCAAAACTGATGCATCTACATGGCACTCGAGGCTTGGTCACCCATCATTTTCTATTTTACAAAAAATGCTTTCTAGTTTCAATCTGCTTGTTTTAAATTTCCCAATAAAATCACTCTCCTGTTGTGATTGCTCCATTAATAAGAGTCACGAGTTATCTTTTTCTGAGTCCTCTATACACTCCTCTCGTCCTCTTGAATATCTGTTCACCGATGTGTGGACTTCTCCTCTTCTTTCTGTTGATCGGTTCAAATATTATCTAGTTAATGTTGATCATTTACCAGATATACTTGGCTTTATCCACTCTCCCAAAAATCACAAGTCAAAGAAACATTCATCAAATTCACCTCTCTTGTTGAAAATCATTTTTTCTACCAAAATTGGAACCCTCTTTTCTGATAATGGTGGTGAGTTCATCGCTCTCCGCCCTTTTCTCTCCACACATGGTATCAGTCACCTTACCACTCCTCCCCACACACCTGAACACAATGGACTTGCCGAAAGACGTCATCGCCATATAGTTGAGACAGGGCTCGCTTTACTTATTCATTCCGATATTCCACCAACATATTGGTCCTATGCTTTCTCCACTGCTGTTTTCCTCGTTAACAGAATGCCTACTCCCATACTATCCTTTCAATCTCCATATTCTAAATTATTTGGCCAAACACCAAACTATACCAAACTCAAAATCTTTGGTTCTCTCTGCTATCCCTGGCTAAAACCCTATAACACACATAAACTGCAACCCAAGTCCTCACCTTGTGTCTTCTTAGGCTACTCTCTCACTCAGATCGCCTATCTTTGTCTTGAACCAAAATCCAATCGCTTATATGTTTCACGCCATGTTGTTTTTGATGAAACACAATTTCCTTTTAAACTTCTCTCTTCTTCATCCATAACCTCTAACGACAATCCTCAATCTTTCTCTCCATGGCTTCCTCCGCTCACCATTGTTCCCTTTACCTCTCCACCACTCACAGCAGCTCCATCGCGGTCTTTGGCGTCCCACGGTGCTTCCACGAACTCAGCTTCTTCACCACCGTCAAGTCCTCCGGATTCGTCGGTTGCTGCTCAATTCTCTCCTCAACAATCATCGCCACACTCTCCGTCACACTCTGCTCAGACTTCCGATATCAACCACACGTCCGATACATCGACTCAGCATCCATCATCGCCAACATCGACATCTCCTTCGAACTCGGCCCAACAAAATTTATCTCCACCACACTCGGCCCACTCTGTAGGCCCATCTCCATCCTCTTTTGCGGCCCATGAGGCTCCATCTCCATTTTCGCGATCATCCTCCTCTCGAGCCTCGTCGCCACAAGCACGACAGTCTACCTCCGACTCTGTTTCACGTCCTTAACAACCAGCTGCTATTCCACCTCCAAACCAACATTTGATGTAGACAAGATCAAAGAATAACATTGTAAAAAATTTGGCTTCTCGTCCATTGTCACTGCTGCTTCCAATAGCGAACCCAAAAAAGTTGCTCAAGCCCTCCGTGACCCTCGCTGGCGTAACTCCATGTCCGATGAATTCAACTCTCAACTTCGCTATCGCACATGGAATTTGAGTCCTCCCGATCCGTCTTATAATGTCATCGACACGAAGTGGATCTTTCGCACCAAATTTCTTCCCGATGGTAGTGTAGATAAATTCAAATCCAGGTTGGTTGCTAAGGGGTACAATCAACAACAAGGAATTGATTATCAAGAGACCTTCAGTTCCGTCATAAAGGCAACAACCATTTGCATTGTCCTTGATGTTGCTGTCTCTCAGTCATGGCCAATTCGACAAATCGACGTCAACAATGCTTTTTTGCAAGGGACACTCACTGAAGATGTCTACGTCTCTCAACCGGAAGGGTTTGTTGACTCTGATCGTCCAACATATGTCTGTAAATTGAACAAGACATTGTACGGGCTTAAACAAGCACCGCGTGCGTGGTATCTTGAACTCAAACGATACCTTGTAAGTGCTGGTTTTCACAACTCTCTCTCTGATACGTCTTTGTTTGTTCTTCGTCGTGATAAACTCCTGCTCTACGTCCTAGTATATGTTGATGACATATTAGTCACTGGGAATGATGCAGCAATGGTTGAACAAATTCTTGCCAAGCTTGGTGATCGTTTCTCTGTCAAGGATATGGGTGATGTATCATATTTTCTAGGCATAGAAGCGATCCGCACAAAGTATGGCTTACACCTTAATCAACGCAAATATGTGTTAGACTTGTTGGTCAGAATGAAAATGCAGGATGCGAAACCAGTAGCTACTCCGATGGTCGCAACTCCAAAACTTACGTTGGCGGGCACACCACATTCAAATCCCACTGAGTATCGCACCTTGGTTGGCAGTCTCCAATATCTTTCATTCACTCGACCAGATATTGCGTATGCTGTCAATCGATTATCGCAGTTTATGCACTCTCCCACATTGGATCATTGGCAAGCTGCCAAACGTGTCCTCCGCTACCTCGCCGGAACAAGTTCTTATGGTCTGCATTTCCGCAAAGGCAATCCCCTCACACTTCATTGTTTCTCCGATGCTGACTGGACAGGTGATGGTTCAGATTGTGTCTCAACTAATGCTTATATCATTTATCTTGGTGGTCAGCCTATCTCTTGGTCTGTGAGGAAACAGAAGGGTGTTGCGAGATCCTCAACTGAAGCTGAGTATAGAGCTGTTGCTAATGCCGCCTCTGAACTCATTTGGATATGTTCATTACTCTCTGAACTTGGCTTGTCAAGAACTGCATCACCTACCATCTATTGTGATAACATAGGTGCAACCTACCTCTGTGCTAACCCAGTTTTTCACTCTCGGATGAAACACATAGCTATTGACTACCACTTCATACGAGAACTCATCCACAATGGCAAGATTCGGGTCTCTCATGTCTCCACAAAGGATCAACTTGCCGATGCACTTACCAAACCTCTTCCACGTTCAACATATCAGTATTTGCGCGACAAGATTGAAATCACCTTAGTCCCTCCATCTTGAGGGGGCGAATTGAGCCTATATGAATAAGGGAATATGTGATACGCTTACTTGTCATGTACTTCTTATATCAATCTCTTTACGCTGCACATATTATGTTTCCTTGTATAGCATCTAGACTCTGTATTCTCATCTAATGAAATCATCCGTTCATACATTCTCTATACCATCTACTATTGTTTTTCTTGTCATCAGCTTCTTTGCTTTTGGGGTCACGGTTTTTATTTACTCTTTAGTCACTGTCATAGCCAAAGAAGAGCATCTTCATAAATACACCGAAGGCTCACGTTTTGCCATATCCTCCTTAACAATTTTTTTTTTCCTTCTCTCTCCACCGTCACGGATCCATTCAAACAATAAATTCGCAGTAACCTTTTTAGTCGAATGAATCTTTGAACATATTTCCTAAAACCCCGGCAAAGAAAAAAATTGTTTTTCTTCTTCTTCTTCCTCTGTCGCTGTTCTGTCTTCAACGGTTTGGTCTGATATCTTTACTCACAAGAACAAGAAAACTTTGTCTTTTACCTCTTTTAGAAGGTAAGTAGGTAACTGAAGTGCATCTGCTCTCACCAAAAGCTGGTGTCTTAGGTGTTTCTTGTTTTGGATGCTTTCCTCTCTTGTGTGTAAAAACAAAAACAGAGCAAGTTAATTTCTGGAGATGGGATAGTGTTTAAACGAGTCTTTCAAGCTGTTCCTTTTCAAGGAAATGGAGATAAGATTAAACTGCCACCATCGTGTTTTACGGAGCTATCTGATCAAGGAGCTTTCGATAAAGGTCCTTTGTACTTTGAGCTCTCTGTAGCTGACCACACAGATAATAATATCACAACGCACTCTGGTGTTCTTAAGTTTACTGCTGAAGATGGTACTGTTGGGCATCAACACGAGTGGTCTTCACATGATATGGGTTCAAAGACCTTGATCATGGGATCAAAGGAGAGAGCGCTGAGCTCAGGGACTTACAGTATTTGTGTATGTGGCTTCAAAGGAATAGTCAAGTACCAGGTTGCTGTACTAACCCAAGAAAGCATCGATGGAGCTAAGGTTGGGGAACGGGCTGTATCATCTTCGTCAGATGTCGATATAGTAGTGTGCAGGAACTGTAAGTATTCAATTCCAAGCAGGAGTATAGCGTTGCACGAGGCATACTGCAGCAGACACAACGTTGTTTGTGACTATCATGGATGCGGAATCGTTCTCAGAGTTGAGGAGGCGAAAAACCATTTGCACTGTGAAAAATGTGGACAAGCACTGCAGCTAACAGAGATGGAGAAACACTTGAAAGTCTTTCATGAACCACTCACTTGTGGCTGTGGGATAGTGCTTGAGAAAGAACAGATGGTGGGTATATGAAAAAACAATTGCAATCATTGTTCCCATTACTTTTTTTTTTTTTTTTTTTAACCCATACCTTTTCCATTACTGCAAAAAAAGAAGCAATACATGAGTGCCTCCAGTCATGAGTAACACCTGAAACAGAACAATATTACAAGACTAGAAAAATACCCTGAACCAAGTAACCAAGAGTGTGTCATTCGGGAGAACATTCCTTTGTCTGAGTGTTAGTGTGCCGAGATGCGCCCTGAGTAAACTTTTGATTTCCACAATCAGGCTCGAGGCTGGTCTAGAAGTGGCAGTATGAAGCCTTGAGTTCCGTTCCTTCCAAATTATGTACACTGAGGCTTGATAAGCTAATCGGAGAATCCAAGCAATGTTTTTGTCCCTGCAAGGATTCTTCAACCAGCGGAGTGCGTCCTCAAAAGTAGAAGGAGACACAACCTGAGCTCTAGAGGTAAAGGTAGACCAAATCTCAGCTGAGTAGGAGCACTGAAAGAACAAATGATCACGGGACTCATCCTGATGGCTGCAGAGAATGGTTAAAATTAACATGAGGTTTTGATTTCGTTGCAGGTTCAACATCAAGCAAGAGATTGTCCTCTTCGTTTAATCGCGTTTAGGTTTTGCGGAGTCATGGTGGAAGCGGGAAACTCTGCAGCTGATGCTAGAGAGTAGAGACAAGATGAGAGGAATGTCAGCACATGAAAGTACTTGTGGTTCAAGAACAGCACCATGTGACTCTTGCGGTCGATCAGTGATGCTCAAAGACATGGACATTCACCAGATTGCTGTTCATGGCAAGAGTAGCTAATTTGGTCCTCCTATTGATATGGATAAGAACTGATTGTGAGTGATGTTGAAAGTATCAAAAGCATCAAACCCATTTGTATTTATGGGTATAACAATTTGATTCTTGAAAGTCACTATCCGCGACAAAAGATTATATTTCGCGTATGGATTTTGTAGAGCCCATAGCGACCTCAAATGTCCAACTTTTGACTTACTATAATCGTCGAAAATTTATACAACGACCCCAAAAAAAAAACAATGATGCTTAATGTGCAAGTATTATTACGATGGGGTCATGAGTAGTCACGACAATGATTGAAAGTGATTGTTTAATAGTAGAAAGTTTTCTGAAAACAAAATTATCAATAGGGAAAGACCAAGTTGCTTGGGTGAGAGTTTCTTTATGATTTCTATTTTCTTCTTCTTAAGTCAACAAATATTTCTATGGCTGAAAATAAGAGTAAGGGAGGAAGAGATTTTGTACTTTGCAAGTTACCAAAATAAGTTTGAAACAAAAAAATAATATCAAAAGCAATTCATATATCAAATGGTTTATCAGCTCAAGCCATTGCCTTTTCTCCCAATCCTTGTCTCCTTGTTTTACCCCGTGGTTTCCTTTAGGCTCGGCTCCTTTCTTAGCAGAAGTTTCGTGTTTATTGTTTGGTTGGTAGTCTTCAACATTTTCAGATTTTTCTTATCCTTGGTGTTCATGGTGTGTGTTAACTTAGTGAAGTTTTGCCTTGCTCCTTGTTTTAGCGTTCATGATCTGTTTAGATATGATTGCTTTTTGGAAGGTTTCTAGTTAGACGTAAGGAGACGCATCAGTCGTCGTCGTCGCATCTGGGAGTGTGTGTGAGTCTCTATGAACTTCTATGAGTGCTCTTTGCTTGACGGGTTATGTTGTCTTTGGTTCTCGAGAGATTGGCTCTCATTGTGATAGGAGAAGGTAGTTGTTATTTACGGCTGGCCGAGGGCATCCGTGATAAATCACATGCGCAGATGTTTCAGAAGAAAAGGATTCTCTGTTTTTTTGGTTCTATCACTGTTAAGGTGTTTGCCTAGTTATTTCTGCTTATAGGATAAGGAGTTGTCCTCCTTCGATTTGGTTTCAATATTATCTGTTTCTATTTCTTGTCCAGTTTACTTTGTCTCCCTTTGTTAGGGTTTAGTTTCCAGGGAATTTCTTTTTTCCTCTGGCGTTTGTTTCTGGGGACTTCTAATTGTCCGCCGACACAAGTTTCCCTCGTTTGGACGTTTGTAATCTTATCTTGGTTGTTGAACCAAGTTTAAAGTTTTAATAAAATTCAAGTTGACCAGAAAAAAAAAATATCAAACCTCAAAAAGAATATTACAATAATATAGTATAAAATGTCCCTTCAATTCTTAGGTTATCTTCCCACCACGTATTAATTATTTAATAGTACTAACTAATGCTAATTATATATGATATTTTTTTGATTAGTGTAAGTGGAATCAGATATTTCTTCTGGAAAAACAGCAAACGAATATATAATTAGTAATTATTATGGCTGGGAAACATATTTAAAAGAGCTGAAAATATATTCCACTGTTAACCTTTAACACCAATATGGCAATATACAATACAAAACAATAAAAAGTAGAAAACATTCTTTGACATTAGTTTCAAGTTTATTCTCTTTGACGCAACTTCAACACAACAACGTGTGAAACGACGCAAAAGATTGGGTTTTTACAAACATCCAACTCTTTTAAGTTTTAACCTGTGGTCTACCCTATGTATCAAATTATTAGATCTCGTCATTATTTTTTATTTTATTATGGTAACGTGGAAATGACAAGCGCGGTTTTGGACAACTATACAAACACAAAACACACCAAAAAAATTCACGAATGACGAATCTAAAATATAAACGGCTTTATTTACATTATCTTAAACATACCATATAAGTTTGTTTTCTTTTCAAAGTTTACATTGTAAATAAAATACCTATTAAAAATGATCTATTAACACACAAAATTATATTATCATCATGACTCTTGAGCATAATATATCCCAAACCATATATATATAACCTCGTTTAATTGTAAAATCTAAAGCAAGCCAATATTTAACATTTTTAAGTAAAAGTATATAGAATTTGTTTCCGTAATTTGTTTTGATTTTTCGTTTAATTTTGATTTTTTTAATGAAATATTACATGAAAAATTCTAATTGGTTGAAAAATAAAAAAACCAAATAAAAGGGTTCACGCTAGAAGTGAACTCAAGTATTTTCATAATATATGCAGTTAAGTTTTGGATATTTCGAATAGAGGGGTTATATGATCCATTTAAATATTTTGGTTTGGTTCTAGATATTTTCAATTCAGTTCTAGGTAATATATGAATACTAATTTTAAGAAAATGATTATATTTAAATTAAATTTGGTGCAATTTTGAATATTTTTGGTAATATTGAGTACTTTGGTTATTTTGTTTTAAAATAATTGATATTTTGAGATTGATATTGCAATTTTAGTTAATTTCTTTTTATTAAATCTCAGTAGAATTAATATGTTAAATATAATTATATTAGGTATTTCGGCTTGTTCAGATATCCATTAGATTTTCATTTTGTTTAGGATTTTACAAATATAACAACAGAAGATCGGTTCAGATATTTTATCGATTTTAATTTCGGTTTGATTATTTTTTATTGACTTTGGTTTGGTTTTTCGGTTTCAAATAGTTTGTCCAGTCCTACATGATATCTTCTATAATAAAGTAAGATTTTCACAAAATCAAATATGTGAGAAAATGCAATTTGTTTACTAATCTTTAGACAATTTCATTCTATTTAAATTTTAATATATAAAGTCTATTAATTTCATTAAATCAACAATTAAAAATTCTTTAAGGATCTATTTCGGAGACACATAAAAAATTATACAATATTAAATATGAATCCAGTTTGTAAACTCCTATTTTATTTTGGAGTTTTATTTTAATAAATGTTTAGGTTGAAAAACATATATATATATATATATATGAATCCAATTTCATATTTCTTAATATTTTGTTTCTATTAATAGAATATTATATAATATATTAGATGTTTAAGATGACAATGAAAAACCAAGTGAAACATGAGAACTTATATTTAAATTATGAAAAGACCATTTTTAATGAACTAATAAATACTAGCGTGACAATAAAAAAAGAGATGGTATGAGATCTGTTTTATTTGTTATAAAAACACATACGTAAAAATATTTTACTTATGTTTTGTTTATATTTTACATATGTTTTGTTTATATTTTTATTAATTTTTATATTAGAAATATATGTAAAATGTTATGTAAATACAAAATCTTATCATTAAAATTAGTTGGAAAATATATACCTATATGTAATATGTGTTCAGTTTGATGATGTTAGAAATCGTTTGAGGTTTTTCTCTATAGAGAAATGTGATATTAGATACTAAATATGTAAATGATAATGGATATTTTTAGAAAGTTTTAACAACATAGAATTTTTTCTTTCATCCACTTTTTGTGAAAACAAAATGTTTCTCATAACAAAGATGAACATGATTTTATAGTGAATAATAATTGTATTTATTCAATTTTAAA
Source organism: Camelina laxa (assembly GCA_024034495.1). Lineage (NCBI taxonomy): Eukaryota > Viridiplantae > Streptophyta > Magnoliopsida > Brassicales > Brassicaceae > Camelina > Camelina laxa. The sequence continues at coordinate 20,209,227 of CM043880.1, read as the reverse complement.
GAACATAAAATGACTAATTTGCTGTCATAAATAAAGAATCACACCTACAATTTATATTTATCTAGAATTTAATGAAAACTATTCTCAATAATATATATAAATATATATCAAATTACGTATATATATATATATATATGTATGTATTCTATCGTAATCAGAAATCAACAAAAATATAAAAATAACTAAAAATACATCATGTGTGCAACCATCAAGTAGATAACTTTGTCTTTAGACACCTGATGGTTTCAGACGATTTACTTACCCTGAAAAATAATACTGTCCTATAGAAAAAAGTGAGGTATTGGAAAAAAGTACATAAGATAAAATCTATTATTTCTATTAAATTAATAATTAAAAATTCATTAAGGATCTATTTGGGAGACCCATAAAATAATTATACAGTAGTAAATATGAATCCACTTTGTAAATTTCTATTTTATCTTGGAGTTTTATTTTATAAATGTTTAGATTAAAAATAAATAAATAAATATATATATATATATATATATTCCAATTTCATATTTCTTAATCTTTCATTTTTGTTAATAGAGTATTATACGATATATTAGATGTTTAAAATGAAAATGAAAATGAAAACCAATTGAAACATGCAAACTTGTATATAAATTTATATGACAGACCATTTTTAATGAACTAATAAAATACTAACATGACAATAAAAAAAAAAATGGTATGACATCTGAGTGTCTATTTTATTTGTTCTAAAAACACATATACAAAGATATTTTACTTGTGTTTTGTTTATATTTTATATATGTTTTGCTTATATTTTTGTTAATTTTTTATATTAGAAAAAATATGTAAGATGTTACGTAAATACAAAATTTTACCATTAAAATTAGTTGAAAAATATATAATTATATGTAATACGTGTTCAGTTTGATGATGTTAGAAACTGTTTGAGGCTTTTCTAAAAAATTGTAATATTAGATATTAAATATTTAAATCATAATGGATATTTTTAGGAATTTACGACAACATGGAATTTGTTCTTTTCGTCCACTTTTTGGGAAAACAATATGTTTCTCGTAACAAGACGAATATGATTTTATTGTGAATAATAACTAGAAAAAATTGCATATATACCTACTTTTCCAACATCTAATAACACATACACCCACTTTCTACTAGTAATATATATTTTTCCATTTGAAATTACATCTTACCCCTCATTCTTCTTCTGCACTCACTTTCTTTTTTTTGGTTTTGTCCCTCACAATTATTTTTTCTGATGTCGTGTAAAGTGCAAAAAACATAGAACACAAGATATCATTTTTACACAAACTCTCCCACGAACCTTTCTCTCTCTCTAGTCTTCTTCTTCTTCCACCTCTTCTTTTCTCTCTCTCTCTCTCATCTCTCTCTCAGTCGAACTCTGTCTACAACTCATTCCTCAAGTGTTTCTCCGATAAGACAAAATCTCCGAAGCGACGACCATGATTACTATGTTCTCTCTTACAACTTCGACAAACCCTTTTTCATCTTCGACATGTCGAACCTCCGCGAAGTCTCCGTCGAGATCGCCGTGAACTCTCCATCGAGATCGCCGTGAACTATCCGTCGACATTGCCGTGAAATCGGCTTGGATCTTTGCCGGATCCACTCTTGGTGAGGTTTATTATCAAATTTGGGAGAAAAACAGAGTTTGTGGCTTCCCCGCCGGAGTCTAGTTCTTAAGATAAAATTCTTTGTCTTACAATTCTGAAAAAATTAAAGTTCGTATGTTTGATCAGTTTCTTTCTTTTGGAATAGATATGAAAATTAATTTTTTGAGTCTCGTTGATGGTAATTTGAAGAGAGTGAGGAAGATTCAGAACAACAAACATAAGCAATGGGATTTCTGATTATAGTCCCCCAAATCAATCAATTATGGCTTCTTGTCATAATGTGAGTTCCGACATTTGCTTATAAAGTTTTTTTTTTTTTTTGTAACAGTTTTGATGTGTTTGATAAAGAATGAAACTTTGGTTTATAAATGTTATCCGAAACAAAAAGTCAAATTGATACTAACATGTCTTTATGTTACAATCGGAGGAACTAGTAAGTTGCTTATAAAGGGATGGCTTCAAGTCAATACATGAAGAAATTGATATAGATCATAGATGGTAAACTCAAAGAGCAATATGTAGAGGACCGATCCTTTTCTGATTTAGTTGTTTCTTGGGGTTAATAACCACATGGCCAGAGTTTAGTGGATGTGCTTAAATGGTCTACAGTTATAAAGTATGAAAATGAACAAGATATTATGAGATGAGTATCCATGATCGGTATCCAATGTTAAATCAATGTTGTTTCTTTTGGTTTATGAACCATTTTGTGTATATGTTTGGATAGAGCTTTGTGGACACATTAACTTGTGTTCATGTTGTTTATTTTTATTTTTTCTTGTGATTTACTATAATTTTTGCAGTTCTAGTGATAATAACAGAGAATGAGCAAAATATTATGATATGTCATGGATTATAGCATGAAAACGTATATAACACAACTAGCCAAAAGTATATTTGCTTGAAGGGTCTTTTCCTTCTTCAAACCAAGTTCAAAGTAAGATTTGCTGATTATCATCTCTCTCCATGTCGTTATCGATATATACTATGTGTCTTTCTCTTGTAGCTTTACGTTTGCTTTATTTAGGATTGCAGATAATTCCTCTAAAAGTAAGTATACTTGGTTTTGTATATGTCATTTTCTAATGGTTTTTTTGGCAGATGTATATTGGTATCCACAAAAAAATATCGACATGATCATATCCATAATCACTGTGTTCAGCCGTTGTTCCTCAACTTTGATCATAATCCATAATACCCAATCCATGATAAGCCATCCATAATGAAAAATTCTAATGAACGTATGGACTTGATGTTATGGATATAGAGAATGAAATTCCTGAGATTATGAATCTAATAATCAAATTAACTATCCAAAAGTAACTATCCACAAACGCTTTTGAAGGATAGCCAACTCTCTAACCGATAAAGACGATGATGATAAAATCTCAAACCACCACCGACAGTGTTCTTATCAAATATTTTTGATGCTGAATTCAAGTTCGAAGAGAATCAGAGCGGACGAGGTTGCCAGAGTCGACGTGGAGGAGGTTACTGGAACCAGAGCAGAGTCGATTCGTTTTTGGGTTCTATATGGATACCCGAATCAGCTTAAGATTTTCGAAAAACACTTGTTCAGATCTAAATAATCTTACCCAGATCTAAGAACCTACATAATCCATTTAGAAGAGAAAACACACTTTAGCCAGAGAGAGAGAGAAAGAAACACCAACGGGGCGAGAGAGAAAAAACTTTTGAGAACAAAATTTTGTGAGGTTTATTATTATTTTTGTCAAATATTTGCTAGATTAAATATAAGCCATTGGATCTTTTTTTTTTTTTTGACAACAAAAAGATCAGCTCATATGAGCCAATGCGAAGGAAAATTGTTTACAAACAAAACATGTTGTGGAGATGAACGCGCTTGGCGTGCCAACTTATCCGCACTTACATTTGCAGTTCTTGGAATAAGAGACAAAGAGCAAGTAGAAAACTCCTCCATGTCCATCTTGATATCGTCAAGGTAGGGTTTGAAAGCCGACCAGTCCTGAGGCGAAGACACCATCTTCACCAAATCTGCACAATCTGTATAGAAAGCCACTTCCCGGTAGTCATGACCTATCATGCACCGCATAGCCCAAACAAAGGCTTCTACCTCGGCATGCAATGGTGAAAGACTACATCGGAAATTGGTTGCCCCCCTCGTCGTCAAAGCGTCTTGAGAAGATAAACACACCCATCCTGCACCCGCAAAGGCATCGCCTACTTTCCACGAGCCATCTACAAAACACCGATAGCCTGAATAGTTTTCAGGAAGGTGACCCAAACGCTCCTGTCCCCGAGCATAGAGAGGGTTGACCATTGGAGATAAGTCCTCCTCCACCTCCTCTACCTGAACCTGCAACCAAGAAGTCGCCTTCCCAACCGCTACCATCACTACGTCCTCTGATTTTTCCATCAAGTTTTCAAAAACGCGAGCATTTCTCGCTTTCCATATGTATCACATGAGCCAAGGAAAGGCTTGTACCTGCGAACCCGGGTTTGTTAAACCTAAGAAATGATCTACATTGGCATACATGGATTTCGTGGGAAAGGAATCTGGCCCAACTGGAACATGAGCTAAAGCCCAAACCTGGCGAGCTGGGGGACACCGAAAAATTGCATGGTTTATCGTTTCCTCTTCCGCCCCGCATCGTGCACAGACCGGATCACAAGCAATACCTCGACTCCGCAAGGTTGCGGAGACCGAAACGCACCCTGACAACACTTGCCACATAAAGTGTCTAAGCTTCGGTGAACAAGGAACTCTCCAGACCCCGCAAAGAGGGGAGTAATAGTCGGCCCGTACCGAGTTTCCTGGGACATCCTCTGCTTCGCCGCCCGTTCCGTATTATATCCTGATTTGACCGAATATTTTCGGGACTTTGTAAAATGTCAACCGAGAGAATCTTCTGTCTGAGAAATACCCAATGGTAAAGCCCCTATCAATACAGCATCATCCGGATCAAAATGCTCATGGAGCATATCCATACGCCAAGAATTTGTGTGACGATTAATAAAAGTTGGTAATTTTAAAGAAGGGTCCTTGAAAGAACCCCTACTCATAGCTGGTCTCAGGGATTGAGCTGGTATTTATGGATCAGTCCATATAGAAATGGTTTCACCAGAACCTACTCTTTTAATAAGCCCTTTATTTACCAGAGATCGAGCTGAGACAATACTCCGCCATCCATAGGATGGAGAGTATGATCGGATTGGATCCATAGGGTCTGAGTTCCGATAATATCTACCCTTGAAAACCCGAGCAAAAAGAGAATCTGAAACTTCAATCAGCCGCCACAATTGCTTTGCCAGCAAGGCGGTGTTAAAACCATCCACATTCCTAAAACCCAAAACCCCCAGCTGTTTACTGGCGCATAGCTTCTCCCAGGCTAGCCAATGCATACCCCCATATTGCCCTCAACTCCACCAAAAATTCACCACTGCACTAGTCAATTTGGATGTGACCGTTTTAGGCAACCGAAAACATGACATAACAAAAGTCAAAACCGCTGTAGCAACTGACTTTATCATTACCTCCTTTCCCCCTCTGGACAGCTGTTTGGCCGCCCAACCATTTGTTTGACTCTGAAGCCTATCCCGAACATAGGAAAAAACTTTTGTCTTGGACCCGCCCAGACTCTCTGGGATTCCTAAATAAGATCCCATCCCGCCCAATCTAGAGATTTCAAGGACCCCTTGGACCTCCTGTTTTACTACTTCATCCACTTTGTGCCCAAATTGGATGGAGGATTTCTCGAAATTAATTTGTTGTCCCGAGACCGCTTCATAATTCCGTAAGATATCCAAAATTTCCCCACATTGAACCGTATCAGCTTTGCAGAAGAAGAGACTATCATCTACAAACAACAAGTGCGTAATCGGTGGACACTTGTTAGCCACCTTGATTCCTGTTATCCATTTATCTTTTCCAGCCTTTCGTATATTTGCAACCAGCACTTCCGTACAGAGGATAAACAAATAAGGAGGTAAGGGGTCGCACTGACGTAAACCCCTCTTCGGAACAATCAAACCATTAGGCTGGCTGTTCAGCAGGACCCGGTACTCAACCGAAGAGATACAAAACATAACCAAAGAGATCCATTTTTCCGCAAAACCCATTTTTCGTAGTAGAGCCTCTACAAAATTCCATTCGACCCGATCATACGCTTTGCTCATATCCATCTTGATGGCCATATATTTTCCTTTACACGACGGATTAGTCCTTAGTCCATGAAACATCTCTTGAGCAATTAAGATGTTGTCGGAAATCAAACGACCCGGAACAAAATCTGATTGAGTTTCCGAAACCAGCGATGGCAGCACCAATTTAAGCCGTTGACACAAAACCTTGGAGATGACCTTGTAGCTCACATTACACAAACTAATCGGGCGTAATTCCGCCATCCGAGTCAGCGTACCCACCTTGGGAATAAGAAAAATGTGCGTGCGATTTAAGCTCTTATCAAAAACACCTTCCTTAAAAAATTTGTTAACCATAGTGACTAGATCTGTCTTGACAATACCCCATGCCTTCTGGAAAAACAAAGCAGTCATTCCATCCGGCCCGGGCGCCTTATCTGGATGCATCATGAACAAAACCTGCCGTATCTCCGCCTCTGTAACCGGAGCTGTCAATCGGTCATTTACCTCCTCCGTAATAACCAGATCAACCTCAGCCAACGCCTCCTCAAAAACCGACGGGTTCGTTGAAGTAAACAAATTTTCAAAATACTCTACCGCCGTGTTGCAAATATCAGTATCCTTAGTAGACCATATATCATTCCAATCATAAAGACCCATAATACGATTTCGAGCCCCTCGCTGCTTTGTTTGCGCCTGAAAATACTTTGTGTTTCTATCCCCCACTCGCATCCATCGGTTCCGACTTTTCTGATGCCAGTATATCTCCTCGTCCCGATAAGCTTCACGCAAACGTGAAGTTAACTCGGAAATCACACTGGGAGCCACGGCATCATCCGCCTGGGCCACCTCCAACTGTCCCTTAGGAGCCTCAATCGTATCTCGTCCATAAGGAACCTGCGTTTTCTGCCACTGAGAGATTGCTTTCCTGCATTTTCCGACTTTGTCCACAAATTTTGTCGAATCCCCCTCAGCTGAGCCACCCCAACCCAAAGATATAGCATCCATCAAACCCGCCTTACCTATCCACCTTCTATCAAACATAAAACACCGGCGCCCACGCGGTCGCTTGGAACTGGTACTGGTGACCAATGGTTTATGATCAGAAGCGATCATAGGCAAATATTCTGTGACCGTATCCGGAAACAAATCATGTCAATTCTCAGTACCTAAAGCTCGATCTAGCCGACAGCGAATCGGCTTTTTATCCCACCACCCTTTCCACGACAAACAGTCACCCAAGTATGGAAATTCCAGAAAACCACAATCTTGAATCATCCCATTAAAGGAACGGAAAGAAGCCGCATGCCTAAGCTTACCCCCTCGTTTTTCATGATTCCCTGTTAATTCATTAAAATCTCCAATCACAAGCCAAGGTGTAGCTCGAGAAGAACTTATCCTCAACAACCGTTCCCAAACCATATCTCGGTTTTTTGGAACTGGATCACCATACACAAATGTTATATTAAAAACATTTCCATTATGCACCGCTTCAATATCAATTAGTCTGTTAGATGCAAAAATTATTGTAATATCAAAATCCTCTTTATTATAAAATAAAGCCAATCCTCCACTACAACCAATAGGTTCCACTGTTTTCAATTTTTTTTAGCCAAAATGGCCTACAAATTGTTCCAAAAAAGAAAAAGATTGTTTAGTTTCCATTAGAAATAAAAAAATCTGGCCTATGCTTATTCCATAAATCTCTAAGATTTCCAATAGTAGCCTTATTACCAAGACTCTGACAATTCTAACTTAAAATATTCATTTAAAAATAATGTTAGGCTTTGGTGGCTTTGCCCCACCAGGTCCTCCCTTGACCCCATCCTGAGCCTTGTTAATAGTCTCGCTCGCCCCTGCTTCTTGTCCCTGAGGAGGAGGACGACGCCGTGGTGACAGAAGAAGACAAGCGTTCCTCTTCTTAGTAGCAATACCACGAAACACCAGTCCTCCGTTACCCTTTTTCCCTTTCTCCCCTGCCTCCTGATTGATCAGACCACCATCACCCTGCTCTGAAGGATTTATAACTTTCGTGACAACCTTAGTTCCGTCCGCCTCCACTGTCACTATTTCATCTACCTCCATACCAAATTGTTCATCCTCCCCCTCACCAACTCCCACCCCCATTGTACCCTCCCCGCCAACAGCCTCATTATCCAACTCTGGATTCGCAACAGTAGCCAACGCAAGTGCCTCATCAGGCAACTCAAGTTCCTCCTCAGTCAAAACGGCGGTAGCTATCTCATCTGAATCGTTACAGTAGGACTCTCTGTAATAGTATCCACAGACCGTCCCTCAACTTGGACCTTAGTAGCTTCCTCTACCCGTTCAGTACCCACCACTGACCCATCAGACCCTTCACGCTCCACAGTATCCTGAGCAGCTCCCACAACCACCTCATCTCTATCCAGAATTTGACCCTCCTCTGGAAGCCCAAAATCATTTAACTGCGGATCCTGAACCACCTCTGTCACATGATTTTCTTGAAATAGAGCTTTCCTGACAATCCGTTGTTGTCTTTGCTCAAAAACTGGCACCCTCACCTCCTCCGAAATCTGTGGTAAGACAGGACCACTACGCTGCCTTGACTGGCCATGACCTTTAGCAGACCTCCCTCTTTGATCCTGTGTAGTACCAGAACCAGAGGGACCCTTAGAGGAACTCTTTGATCTAGACGAGGGTCCTGCATTATGATCACCCCTAGGACGAGAGCCACCATACTGAGGACCAAAGTAATGCCCCCTGGAAGACCCAGATTGAGCTTCACTCCTCCGCAGATCACCCATAATCGCACCCTTATAGCTCATATTTTGAGGTTTCTCAGGGTAAACCTCCGGACAAACCTGCTTACCTCTGTGATCCACAGTCGCTAATGTAGGACACACCTTTTCATCATGACACAGACTGAAGCATCTTTTACACCAACCATAGAGCTTCTCATAGAAGAGCTTCACTATCGTAACTTCACCATTGAAAAACTCAATGTCCACCTCAAAACAAATAGGTTTATGCCCATCAATCGTAACTTGGACCCTACCTCTGTCAATATCAACCGCTCCTAGGTCATCTCCAATACCACGGAAAGTCGGTTCTGCCCAAAACTGGATGGGAACATCCGCAACACGAACCCAAAAATTCAGAGACGATGGATAAGCAGGGTCTACCACCGGCTTCCACCTTACCAAGGACACCATCCATGAATCAAAATGAAACAGCTCCTTGGACAAAACCTCAACAATATCAGCCTCCTCATCAAAGTCAAACTGAAATTTACCCGACCCTAAGTCAGCACTCGCCACTCTTCCTTCCACTTGGCAAATGCGAGGCAACATGAGCAGCAAAGAGTTCATGTCTTGCATTTGTGGATTGAAGTACCTCCCAATGACTGTTTTTGAGTACCCCGCAATAAGCTCCAAGTTATCAAAATAGGAAATTTTGATTCTGCGCCTTAGCCTCATCTCACCCTCATTCTGCCCCGCCAAACCCTTTCCCATTAGAGTAGCTTGTGACATCTCGAACAAAGCACACCCTCTCCAACAACTCGTAACAAAAGCCAAAAAAACCGTTTGAAGAGCCAAAGAATAAGAGACTGCAGCAGTTTGTCTCAACTGGCAAAAACCCAAGAGCTTTTTATAGCACCAAAACCACCAGCATTCCAAACGAATCAAATTAGTTAAACACCGTAATCTCCACTGACCAGATTCCCATAAATAAGCTAATCTCCCAAAGAAGGAAACAATACCCATATCAATCCGAGGAGATACTCTTCCCAACCCCAGAATCGCCAACATTAACCAAACGAATCCGCTACCCAAACCCTGAGAACAGAATCTCGAATTCTTCACCAAAACAGAAACAGGGAGGACTGTTGATACCGGAATTGATTGCTAAAGCCTCTCTTGATTCGCAAAATCCACCCTAGCTTCCACCATATCGAGGAGAACCCAATCACAGCGAAATCGCCCCACAAATCTGAATCCCACAATCGAATCTCAATAACAAGGAAACCCCAATATCGTGAAACCAAACAGCAGATCTCATTGAAACCCAAATCCAATCCCATAAAACCACAATTCTCCAACAATATCTGCGAAACCCCAATCAACCCCTTCTCGGGGATTCGCCAAATCATAATCTCATTACTCGAAATCAAAAGGGAAGAACGAAATCCTCCACAAAATCTCTTCTCCTCCACTCGAAAGACACCATAAATCTCCAAAGATACCCAAAACACACCAGATTCCACCGAATTATTAACCCAGATCGCACTCAAGGGCATATTCAGGAGATCCGAAACCCTACAACGCCGTCACCCTCATTATCGCACGAGAGCTTTTTTTTATTTGTTAATAGTATTAATTATTATATCATTTGTTATAAGCCATTGGATCTAAGTTATTAAAATCGAAAGGTTCAGAACATAATTAGTATTTTTTAGTTATCATGTTATAGGGTTAAGGATAAAATTGTCAAGAAATAATGGGAACAATGTAAAACTACTTCACAAATTACACCAGTAGCAGAAGTATGTCTAAGTAAAACAACTTTGCTTCAAAGTAGGTGTATATGCAAATCACTCTAATAACTATATCCATTTAACATTTCAAATAACAAAAAAAAATACTAATTTGCTGCCATAAATAAAGAATCACACCAACAATTTATATTTATATTAAATTTAATAAAAACTATACTCAATATATATATCAAATTATGTGTGCAACCATCAAATATAACAACGTAGGGGAGATAACTTTGTTTGTAGACATCTAATGGTTTCAAACACTTTACAAATAAAGTGAAAGGGAGAGCACGAAGAAACATACAAAGAATTCATAGTCCCCTAGGCCATATCCGTAGAGAAAACGAAAATTATCATATACTTAACCGGAAAAAAGAAAAGAAAATAAGAGAGTTTAGAGTTTAGTTATATAAAGAAGTTTGGCTTGTGAAGAACCGGTCAGTAATTTGATACAAAGAAGAAGTTTGGAACAATATTTTTAGTAGAAACACTCTCATCTCTTTATAAAACAAAGAAAGTAAACTAGTTGTTGTGTTATGTAAGGTTGTTTTATATTAGAAAAGACCTAAAAATCCATATTAAATACGGATAATGCAGACTAAATCCAAATTTATATGTTGGCAGAAAGGAGATTCGGACCCACTTTTTACAATTTAAAAACAAAACAAAATAAACTTCGTCATCTTTTGCAAAATATTCATTTATCCACCCAAAAAAAAATCCTTGAAAAATTATCAAAAATAGTGGTTGTGATATTTCACAAACATGTTCACACTTGCTATAAAAAATAACCGTTTTTATTTTGTTTACAAGGGTCCATCCAACTTTATATTATACACGTATTTAACACATTACCTTTTATTCAAAATCAAGAAACCTCAATGTAATCATAGCCACTAGTTTACGCACTGGACAAATCAAATAAAAACGTTACCAGACCATTTCCAAAAAGAAAGAAAAAAAAACTCACTCCCCATCTACTATTGTTTTTCTTGTCATCATCTTCTTTTCTTTTGGGGTCACGGTTTTGATTTACTCTTTAGTCACTGTCATAGCCAAAGAAGAGCATCTTCATAAATACACTGAAGGCTCACGTTTTGCCATGTCCTCCTTAACAAGTTTTTTTTTCCTTCTCTCTTTACACCTTCACCGTCACGGATCCATTTAAACAATAAATTCGCAGTAATGTTTTAGTCGAATGAATCTTTGAACATATTTCCTAAAAACCCGGCAAAGAAAAAAACTGCTTTTTCTTCTTCTTCTTCTTCTTCCTCTGTCACTGTTCTGTCTTCGACGGTTTGGTCTGAAATCTTTACTTACAAGAACAAGAAAGCTTTGTCTTTTAGCTCTTTTTGGAGGTAACTGAAGTGTGAATCTGGTCTTTTTCTTTAATTCACCAAAGGCTGGATTCTTGTTTCTGTTTGGGATGCTCTCTGTGTGACTGTGACAGATTGGTTCTTGTTTCTGTTTTGGGATGCTCTCTGTGTAAAAACAAAAAACAGAGCAAGTTGAGATTGATTGATTTTTTTTTTTTTGTTTTTTGGATATTTCTGACCTCAACTTGCAAACTCTGAATCTATGTTGTTCTTACCTTTTAATCATTTTTACAGGAGAAGAATAGTATCTTGTTTCACAGTCGCATGGCTACAATAAACGATATTGGAGTAGCAGCAGCAATCAATATAGTGACAGCATTCGCTTTTCTCTTAGCTTTTGCTATATTCAGGATTCAACCAGTAAATGACAGAGTCTATTTCCCTAAATGGTATCTCAAGGGATTAAGAAGTAGCTCTATACAAACAGGTGGCTTTGGAAGCAAATTTATCAACTTGGACTTCAGGTCCTATATTCGATTCCTTAACTGGATGCCTGAAGCTTTAAAAATGCCAGAACCCGAGCTCGTCGATCACGCTGGACTCGATTCTGTTGTCTACTTGAGGATCTACTTACTCGGGTATATACATACTATATGTATCTCCCCAAGCCCTCTTGTTTTTCTTCTGGTTTTAAAGACTTCTGAGCCATGTGGAAAAATTTTGCAGGCTCAAGATCTTTTTCCCCATAGCTTGCGTCGCTTTTACAACAATGGTTCCTGTTAATTGGACAAACAAGGGATTGGATCGGTTGAGGCATTCTAATATAAGTTTCAGTGATATTGATAAACTCTCTTTATCAAATATACCGAATGGGTCACCTAGGTAAGAGATGCTTCTCCAAGTTTGGTGGCTTTTTTTTTTCTTTTTCTTTGTTCACTATGTTTTACTCATTGGATCCTCATCTTCTGTAGATTTTGGATGCATTTGTGTGTAGCTTACGCCATCACCTTTTGGACATGCTTTATCCTGAAAAGAGAGTACCAGAATATAGCATTAATGAGGCTACAGTTTCTTGCAAATGACCAAAGGAGACCTAACCAGTTCACTGTAATGAAAATTTGAATATTTCGATGCTCTGTTATGTTTTACTTGTGATTGAATAAGCTGTAAACTTGTTTTTTCTTACTGATGTTAGGTGCTGGTAAGAAACATTCCTACAGATCCTCATGAATCAATCTGTGAACTTGTTGAACATTTCTTCAAGGTCAATCATCCAGATCACTACCTCACTTTCCAGGTAAAGTCATCTTCAGGTTTTCTGATATATCCATCCTTGACTCGATTCCTGAGTTGATGATTCTTGATCTGCTTTTAACTCAGGCAGTCCATGATGCAACCAAACTCTCAGAATTGGTTCTGACGAGGAAACAAATGCAGAATCTGCTCGATTACAATATAAACAAACACATGAGAAATCTAAATAACAGGCCAGTTATTAAGGTAAACTTAAGTTTACGTTTTATATTGTAAATCACATAAGCTTACGTTTCTCTTCTGTCCTTCTCTAAAGACGTATCTCCATGTCTGCAAGTAGATGGGATTTCTTGGCTGCTTTGGTGAAGAAGTTGATGGAATCAAGTACTACACGTCTGCCGTCGAGGGTCTAACCAGAGAAGTAAAGCGTTCAACTTAACTACTCTGTGCTATTGTTAAACTTTCTTTGGAATCAATAATGCTATTATTCCCCAACCTCATTTGCAACATTTAATCAAACTTTCTTTGGATGTTTTCAGATCTCTGAGGAGAAACAGAGATTAAGGACCGGCACAAAGTCCATAGTTCCAGCAGCTTTTGTATCTTTCAAGAGCCGTTGGGGAGCAGCGGTTTGTGCTCAAACTCAACAGACAAGAAACCCAACAGAGTGGCTAACCGAGTGGGCCGCGGAGCCACGTGACATCTACTATGACAATCTGGCATTGCCATATGTAGACCTTAAGATAAGGAGGCTCATAGTCGGCGTAGCATACTTCTTCCTCACCTTCTTCTTCATGATACCAATAGCATTTGTACAGTCACTCGCCAACATTGAAGGCATAGAGAAGGCTTTTCCTTTCTTGAAGGCCCTTATAGAAGTGTATGTCTCTGTCTATCTCCCTTAATATATCAACCTGATATGTCCAGCTGCCCGGTTGATTGAATTTCTTACGTTGCTTGGTCTCTGTGGACAGGAAATTGTTAAAGTCAATCATCCAAGGTTTCCTTCCTGGAATCGCTTTGAAGATCTTCCTCCTTTTCCTCCCAAGAATACTAATGCAAATGTCCAAATTCGAAGGTTTTGTCAGCACATCCTCATTAGAAAGAAGAGCCGCATCTAGATTCTACATGTTCCAGTTCATTAATGTTTTCCTTGGAAGCATAGTCACCGGGACTGCGTTTCAACAGCTCAACAGCTTCCTTAACCAATCTGCAAACGAGTACGTTATTTTAGACCTCCCCTTGCCTGGATTCACCAGGAAATCTCATATCATTCTGACTTTTTTATTTCTGCAGTATTCCGAAGACAATTGGCGTCTCGATTCCAATGAAAGCGACCTTCTTTATAACATACATAATGGTGGACGGGTGGGCAGGTGTTGCTGGGGAGATACTGAGGTTGAAGCCGCTCATAATCTATCATCTAAAGAACTCCTTCCTCGTGCGAACTGAGAAAGATAGGGAAGAAGCAACTGATCCTGGAACCATAGGATTCAACACCGGTGAGCCTCAAATACAGCTCTACTTTCTTCTCGGTCTCGTTTATGCAACAGTTAGCCCCATCCTTCTTCCCTTTATCCTCGTCTTCTTCGGCCTGGCTTACGTAGTGTACCGTCATCAGGTGAGATAACTGAAATCTTCTGCATCCATTTCCTCCAACGTTCGAGCATCGTTTAGTAACAATGAAGGCTTCGTTGCAGGTAATAAATGTGTATAACCAAAAGTATGAGAGTGCAGGGAAGTTCTGGCCTGATGTTCACAGGCGTGTTGTGACCGCACTGATCGTGTCACAGCTGCTTTTGATGGGTCTTCTAAGCACAAAACACGCTTCTAAGTCCACTCCTTTGCTTCTTGTGCTTCCGTTGCTGACCATCGGGTTCCACATACACTGCAAATGTCGTTACCAACCTGCTTTTGTCACATATCCTTTGCAGGTTAGTTAAAACTTAAGAGACAAAAATAACTGGGTATTTATAGTAGCTTTGAGTAAAATGTGTAAGCTTACCTTTTCGATGTTCCGAGCAAAAGCAGGAAGCTATGATCAAAGATACACTGGAACGCACACGTGAGCCAAATCTAAACCTCAAGGCTTTCCTTCGAGATGCGTATGCCCACCCGGAGTTCAGGGTTGGAGAAAGTTCTGACCAAGAGATGGGCATGGAGAAGGCGAGGTTTGATAAGTCACCAGATTTAGTGGCCACCAAGCGTGGCTCATGGAGGAACACTTCTTTGCCTAGCAAACATAGCTACACAAATTCACCCTGATAGTTGCTTTGTCATACCTCCAATGGTGATTCTTTTATGTCTTAAAGAAGTTTTCCCTTCATTGGAAAAATGTACATAAATCTTCAGGTCAATACCATTTACGATTACATTGATTTCACTCGAATATGTTCTACGATTACATTGGAGGTGGGGATATGATAGCTATAAATCATCAGGTCAGTGCCATCTATGATTACATTGATTTCACTCGAAAATGTTCTTCCCGTAAGTGTCTAGAAGTGGCTGAAGTGTTTTACGTCCATCAGCACGAGCAAGAAGTTGACGCATCCTGCGTTTAACACCTTCGTTTGGGGTAAATTTCCTATCGAGCATGCTCTCAAGAAGCAGAACTGCATCTTTAACCTTGTTCTCTTCAAGGAAGCCAGATATAATAGTGTTAAACGAAGCAGAATCAGGTGAACAACCCTTTGGCTCTAATTCAAAGAACAATGCTCTGGCTTCTGATAGCATCTTATGTTTGCAGAGGGCATCAATAATTATGTTGTATGTTACGACATTTGCTACCAATCCCATGTTTGGGAGTTCACCAAAGAGTCTCTTTGCTTCCTCCAGTTTCCCATTTTTTAGCAGACCACTGATGAGAGCATTGAACTGATATATGTCAGGAGAATGACCAGACTTCCATATTGCATTGAAGATTCCTTGCGCGGCATCTAAATCCCAGCTAGGCAAGAAGCGCGTATTAATGAAGTGTATGTATAATTATCTGGTTTCAGCCCCTCACATGTAATTCGTCTTAAAATGTCAATGGCTTCCTCTATTTTCCCATACTTGCAATAGCCACCGATCATTATATTGTACGTAATGACATCAGGCACCAAACCCTTTTCTGGGATCTCATCAAAAAGTCTCTTCGCATCAGCCACTTTTCCATTTTTCATCATACCATCGATGAGAGCACCGAATTGGTTTATGGTTGGAGTATGACCAGTTGCATAAAAGATTTCTTGAGCGAAGTCCCAGTTTCCTGCCTGGCTTAAACCATGTATTAGTGTCGTGTATGAAGCATCGCACAGTCTCTTCCCCTCACGTTCCATTCTTCTTAACAGTCTTCTTGCTCCTTCTAAATATTCTTTTTTAACCAAACAGTCAATGAGAACACTGTACTGTTGTATGCTTGGAGAGCAATCAGACTTCCATATTGCATCGACGACTTCTTTAGCGACTTCTGAGTGCCCAGCTTGGTTAACAACGTGGATTAATGCTGCGTATGTATAAATATCTGCTTTCAACCCTTTACAATCCATTTCTCTTATAAGCTGGACGGCTTCCTCAATTTTTCCATTCTTGCAATAACCACTGATCATTATGTTGTAAGTAACAACATCAAGCCTAACGTCACGATGCCTCATCAACTTGAACAATTCAGTTGCGTCCGTAAGCCTACACCCTTTAAATAAACCATCCAACAGAGAGTGATATGTTTCTACGTTAGGCTCCGGACCTCGCTTGATCATTGAGTCATATATATCAATCGCTTCATTCACCTTACTGACTTTGCAAAGACGGTGTATCAAAATATTATAAGTGTAAACATCAGGTGATACACCTTTGCACACCATTTCCTTGATCATCTCTGTAACATCGTCCCACAATCCCGCTTTGCATAATCCAGAGATGAAAGAGTTGTAAATAAACAGATCAGGAGAGATCCCTTGAGCAATCATCTCATCGAAATATTTAAGCGCCTCGTTAAACCTCCCTGAGCTACTCAGTGCACTGATCATCATCCTAAAAGCAATAATATCAGGAGAAACTCCATTCGCAGTCATCTCTTCAAACACTGCCATAGCTTCATCTAGTGACCTGTTTCTAATGAAGGAGCCGATTACGAAACTGTAGATAACCACATCACTCTTAAAACCGGAAGCAATCATCCTTCTATGCAAACCTAGAGCAATGCCCGTCTCACCAATCTCACAGAGCTTAACAATAAGACTAGCGTAGAGAGAAGCATCAACCTTAACACCTCTCTGAGACATTTTATCAAACACTTGAAGTGCATTAATCACTCTCCCTTCAGAACACAAACCAAGAACCAAACTGTCAGCTGTTACCAAATCAGGCTCAAACCCTCTTTTTATAATATCACTCAGAACAGTAAACCCACAATCGAATTGCTTCAAACGGCGAAACACGTTAATCAAAATGTTCAAAGTACACAAATCAGGCTCGATAATAACACCCTCCTCGTGTCTCATCATCCTCTTATACATCGAAACCACTTCTTTCGATCCTTGAAGCTTCATCATTGAACCGAACAAGTGATTGAAAGTATCAATTAGAGGAATGGGTTTTGTCTCTAGAAGCTTATCGAAGTAAAGCAGAGCATCTTCAAGATTTACGTTACCAGTCTTGCATTGTCGGTACACCTGAAGTTCAAGTATGCTTCTTTTGGTATTCGATTGAAAAAAGGAAGATAGTGACGAGATTAAGCGACGGCAAGGTTTGGCTCCTCCTCCGACGTTCGTCGGAAGATATAAGCGGAAGAGCATTTTGGCACTTGTTTGAAGTTGATTTGTTGTGTTATTCTATTCTGTTCGGTTCCTATTTTGTCCTTCCGATTGTACGTAATCAGAGTCGCCGTTGTCGTAATTTCCGACGAAACTTGAAGAAGATCAAAGCTTTAGGTTTTGAATTATTTTTCTGCTCAAGGCCTTTAAAGTTTTTGAGTTTTGAGAATGATTTTGAGTTTTAGTTTTAAATTAAAAAGCCCATTTTCCAATTCGAAATTTTTAAAATCTATATTTTTTTTGAAACATTTACCAAATAAATCATGGAATTGCAACCTACACTAGAACCTCTATAAATTAATACTCTTTAAATTAATACTTGCTATAAATTAATAAATTTTTCCGATTCCGAGTTGGACCGGTGTAAAAAATGACATATTTCGATAAAATAATAAAATAATAGTTTTTTAAAAACCCAGTGTAAAAATATGGTCCAATCAATATCATAAATTAATAATCAGGTAAACTAATGTATATATATATCTAAGAAAATCTAGTGAAATACTCCCTCTATTTCACAAAGAGTGTCATTTTGACACATTTCACACAAATTAAGAAAAACTTGAATTATACATATTTGCCCTTATTTAATGAGTAATTAATCATTCAAATTTAATTAAAAAAGCTTTAGGTAAGGGTATAATAAGAAATTTGATGTAAAAAGTTACATTGGAAATATAAAGTGACATTCTTTGTGAAACAAAAAAATCTTGTATAATGACACTCTTTGTGAAACAGAGGGAGTATATGACTCTATTGTTGTTTGCTTATTATTGAATTTGTATTCTTGTTGAAGCTTATCTATAATATTTGTGACTGCATCAAAACTTCTGGTGTTGTTTCTCAAATTGCATCCAAAAAATATAGAAAGTTTTATACGCGATAATTGATTCCTTATGTATAACTTGTTATTAGTGTACTGAAATATCTTCTTCAACATCATCATCACCTTGAAAGATAGTAGCAGTGATTTTTTCTTAACTATGAACTTATACATGTATCATTTTTACATGGATAATCTAGGAAACTATTGGCATCCATCCTATTACGATAGCAAAAATTATTAATCAAATCATCAAATTCATAAATCGTCACTTCATAAATTAATATTTTATTAATTTATCGATAAATTAAAACATCTATAAATTAATAAAATTTCATGGTCCCGGCTTTATTAATTTATAGAGGTTTTACTGTATTTACAAGCATACCATTAGCATTAATTCTAAATTTGTTTTTATTTAATTAATTAACATTAAATTTTGATTTTTGGAAACAAGATTTCCTTTTTTTTTTTTTTTTTTTTTTGTCAACAAGAGATCAGCTCAGACGAGCCAATTGGTAGGGAAATCGTGTACAAACAATACTTGGTGCGGAGATGTACGCGCTTGGCGTGCCAAAGAATCCGCCCTTACATTAGCATTTCTAGGAATTAAAGATAAAGAGAAAGAGAAGAATTCCTCCCTATCCGTTTTGATGTCGTCAAGGTACGCCGAGAACGCTGGCCAGTCGGAAGGGGAAGACACCATCTTCACCAAATCTGAGCAGTCGGTATAGAAAGCCACCTCTCTGAAGTCATGGCCGATCATGCAGCGCATCGCCCAAAGGAAAGCTTCAACTTCTGTATGTAATGGAGAGAGACTTCGCCGGAAATTCTTGGCTCCTAAAAACGGCAACGCTGTCTGGACCGAGGTACAACACCATCCAGCACCTGCAAACAAATCCCCTGCTTTCCAGGAGCCATCTATGAAACATCGGTATCCCGAATAGACCAAAGGAAGGGTAGCAGTAGCCACCCTAGCTGGTATCTCCGAAACACCTGGGATAGTGGGATAGGACACTTGTTCTTCCCCTAGCTGTGCCTGCTGCCACGCTACAGCTTCTCCCTCTGCTACCCTAACAATATCCTCCGGTCGCTCAATAAAATTGTCAAAGACACGTGCATTCCTTGCTTTCCAAATAAACCACATGAGCCAAGGGAAAGCCGCAACATGAGCACCAGGATTCTGCTGCCCTAAAAAGTGATCAACATTTGCATATACTGATTCTGTCGGAAAGCAATTAGGACCCACCGGCACGTGTGCTAGGGCCCAAACCTGACGGGCCGGAGGACACACAAAGATTGCGTGATTTATTGTCTCCATATCCGCACCACATCTTACACACCGTAAATCACAAGCAATACCCCTTCGTCCCAAATTTGCCGAAACCGAAATACAACGAGCCCTCCATACGCTAGCGAGTAGGGGGTAATTTCCGGGCCGGAACCAGTGGCCGCAAAAGTCCGAACCACGTCATGACGTGCAGTGTGATAGCCAGATTTGACAGTATATAGCCCAGTTTTCGTGAAGTGCCAGCCGAAAGGATCATCCTTTCGATTACCACCCAATGGTATAGCCCTTATCAATGCAACATCAAGTGGATCAAAATGCTCATTAAGCATATCCATGCGCCAAGTATTAGTTTGTCGATCAATTAATTGATCCATTTGAAGAGAAAGGTCCTTAAACGTACCCTTGCTTAAAGTTGGTCTCGGGAATTGAGCTGGTACCCAAGGATCAGACCATATAGAGATGGTGTCCCCTGAGCCAACCCGTTTAATAAGCCCTTTATTAACCAGAGAGCGAGCAGAACAAATACTCCTCCATCCATAGGAGGAAGAGTAAGACCTAATCGGATCCATAGGATGCGTATTCCTATAATACCTACTCTTAAAAACCCTTGCAAACAAAGATTCTGGAACGTCTATCAGACGCCATAGTTTTTTGGCCAGTAATGCCGAATTAAAGGCATCCACATTCCTAAAACCCAGACCACCCAATTGTTCGCTAACACATAATTTCTCCCAGGCAAGCCAATGCATGCCCCCTGTCTGACCATTAGTACTCCACCAAAAATTTGCCACTGCACTGGTAAGCTTGGATGTAATTGTTTTTGGTAATCTAAAACAAGACATCACAAACGTCGGAACGGCAGTAGCAACAGATTTAATCATCACTTCCCTTCCCCCTTTTGAAAGCAAATTTGCAGTCCAACCAGTAGTCCGACTTTGAATCCGCTCACGAACAAAAGAGAAAACCTTGGTTTTAGCCCCACCCAAACTTTCGGGTAGACCTAAATATGAACCCATACCACCCAGAGTTGTGATCCCGAGAACATCCTGGAGCTCAGTTTTTGTATAGTCATCTATCTTGTGCCCAAACTGTACCGATGATTTGGAAAAATTTATTTTTTGACCCGAAACAGACTCATACTGTTTTAGAATATCTAAAATAACCTGACATTGTCCTCTGTCCGCCTTACAGAAAAAAAGACTATCATCTGCAAACAACAGATGCATAATAGGCGGGCATTTGTTCGCCACTCTTATCCCAGAAACAAGCTTATCTTTCTCGGCTTTCCGTATATTAGCAATCAAAGCCTCCGTGCATAAGATAAACAAATAAGGAGACAGAGGATCACCTTGTCGCAACCCCCGCTGTGGGACTATCAAACCATTCGGCTGGCCATTAATAAGAACCCCATATTCTACCGAAGAGACACAAAACATTATCCATGAAACCCATGACTCTGCAAAACCCATCTTCCTTAACAAAGCTGCCACAAAATCCCACTCAACCCTATCGTAAGCCTTACTCATGTCTGTTTTAATGGCCATAAATTTCCCCTTACAAGACGGATTAGTACGTAAGCCATGAAACATCTCTTGAGCAATAAGAATATTATCTGAGATCAGCCGACCTGGAACGAAAGCCGATTGAGTCTCAGAGATAAGACCAGGTAAAACCTTCTTAAGCCGCTGACATAAAAGCTTAGAAATGATCTTATATCCAACGTTACACAAACTAATCGGGCGTAATTCTGCCATTCGAGTAGGTTTGGCCACTTTTGGGATAAGGCAAATATGAGTTCGGTTTAGGTCCTTGTCGAAAACGCCCTCCACCAAAAAACCATTAACCAAAGTTACAAGGTCCGTCTTAACTATACCCCATGCTTTTTGGAAAAACAAAGCTGTCATCCCGTCTGGGCCAGGGGCTTTATCCGGATGCATCATAAACAAAGCGGACTTGAACTCAGCCTCCGTAGCAGGTCTTGTCAACTGCTCATTATCCCCGACTGTAATCACCGTATTGACCTCCCTTAGGACCTCCTCAAAATTGCCCGGGTTTGTTGAAGTAAACAAATCCTCAAAATATGATACCGCCGTATTACAAATATCCACATCCTCAGTTGACCAGGTGTCATCCTTATTAAACAAACCAGTAATCCGATTACGAGCCCGTCTCTGCTTTGTTAAGGCATGAAAATATTTGGAATTTTTATCCCCCAATCTCATCCATTTACTCCGACTCTTTTGATACCAATAAATCTCTTCATCCCCATACGCCTGCCGTAAGCGATTCTGTAAGTCCGAGATTGTGGAAGGAGGAATTGAATCATCCGCCAGAGCTACCTCCAACTGTCGTTTTAAATCCTCAATGGTATCCCTACCGTATGGGACTTGTGATTTACGCCACTGAGAAATCGCCTTTCGACAATTCCCAATTTTATGGACAAACGTATTTGTATCCTGGGCCAAGTCCCCGTCCCACCCTGATGCAATCGCATCCATTAGTCCCGCCTTACCAAGCCAGCGCCGGTCAAACATAAAACTCCTTTCCCCCGCGGTCGTTTAGCCCCAATACTAACCACTAGAGGCTTATGATCAGAGGCTATCATTGGTAAATACTCCGTCACAGTGTCCGGGAACAACTTATGCCAATCCTCGTTCCCTAACGCCCTATCCAACCGACAGCGAATTGGTTTTTTATCGCGCCAACCCCTCCAAGACAAACAATCCCCAAGATAGGGAAACTCCAAAAAACCACAGTCCTGAATCATTCCATTAAAAGAAAGAAAGGAGGAAGGATGACGTAAATTCCCACCACGCTTTTCATGATTACTTGTTAGCTCGTTAAAGTCACCAACCACTAACCAAGGGGTGGACCGAGTGGAACTAATTCTTAAGAGACGTTCCCAAACCAAATCTCGATTCTTAGGGACCGGATCACCATAAACGAAAGTTAAATGTATTATCCGACCTTTGAAAACCGCTTCAATGTCGATTAATCTGTTTGATTCAAACAAAATTGAGACCTGAAAATAGAGCCATACCACCACTATAACCGATAGGCTCAATTGTTTTTAAATTCTTATATCCAAAATGACCAATAAACTTTTCCACCATAGAAGTGGGTTATTTGGTTTCCATGAGAAATAAAAAGTCTGGCCGATGTTTGGTCCATAGATCCCGAAGATTACCAATTGTGGCCTTATTACCCAGGCCTTGACAATTCCAACTCACAATATTCATAAAAGGAAATATAAATTTATGGGAATAAATACCCCAAGTTCACCTCCTCCCACCCTTGAGAAGATGAAAATATAACAAACTCAACACCCGTTTGCACAAAACCCATTATTGCAATACATCCCAAAAAACCCAAAGGACTACAAATATGATAGGAAAAGAGCATAAAATTATATTCAAAGAAAAAAACAGCGAACCACCGAAAATACATGGGACAGCCGTAGCCCAATAGATCAACAATTACTATTAATAAATAAACCTCCCAGAACCAAGCCAAAACAAATAGAGAAACCTCCCGGCAACAAAAGGCCATACCAATAAAATAGAAAAACAAATGACCCTCGAAGAAATATAATAATCTTTGCCGGCCCAATATGAGCCCATAAAGCGGCCCCCGTCGGACAACTGTAAACAAAAACTGAACGAAACCATCATAACTCCATCGATGAAACCAGAAAAAAAGAGAAACGGAGAACCAAGATAAGGGCGAGCAAAGATGTATTATTACTTGCAGAAATAAGAGACAGTAGGTACACCCCAAAATAGGAGAAACCAAAAACACAAAGAAAAACCATAACATAAAACAACTACAACCATACGGAACATCCGTAAATAACTTATTCCTTAAAATCAAATTATGAGAAAACAAATAAAACAGAGAAAACCAAACCAAGGGTTGCTTCCCGAGAAAAGACCAGAAGACGTAGCCCGCATCCTCAGTCCCTTGCCGCCCTATACTGACTAAAAACATTAATCAACCACTGGGTTTGGAGGCTTTCCTCCTTGGTGAGAGCCGAGTTTCCCAGTCAGTCCAACACCCTTTGCGACAGCCTTCTTTCTCGGAGAGGTTAGAGAAAACATGTTCCTCTTCTTGGTGCTAGCACCTGGAAGAGCACCCTTTTGCTTAAACACTCTGACCCGTGAAGGATTCACTGTTCCCCCCGTTTCTTCACCCTGAGCCTTATCCTCAGAGACACCCTCCACACCATCACTAACCGTTTCCGTAACCGCTTGAGCAGAGAGATCCTCCTCAATGGTGCCCTCCTCCGCAAGCTGCACCATTAAGTATTAAATTTCCACAACAATAGAATCCACTCCCTTTAACATTAAGTATTAAAATTATAATTAATTGAATTAATATTAAGTTTCCAATTTTACAAAACAATATTTTCTTCATACAGATATTTCCTAAACAATCGGCCTAATCAATAAACGACAATGTTTTTAAAACCAGACCGGAAGGTAAACCAGAAGTCTTTCGGATTGCTGGATCAATTAGTCAGACTGGTTGAACCACAGGTCAATTAGTTTATTAGTTTGTTTATATTTTACGAATATAACATCTACTTTTCTATAAATATATGAACAAAACATACATGGTTAAGTATTAGGAGTCGATATAACATTCCTACTTTTAGTACACGTAGGAATTTTATACTACTAATAAAATACTTTCTAATTCTATACTAACTAATATATCTATATTTGTAAGGTTGTAAATTTTTTTTTAAAAAAATACAAATTAAACATTAGTTATATATACAGTTAATCTATAAAATAAATTACATTCTGTTATAAAAAAAATAGTCAGGTGGTATCTAGTACATCTATATATAAAATGTACTTTAGGAAAAAATTGAAAACTAATTAAAAATAAATTATTGTTGCAATAGATTTAAGAGCCAATTTGCCCAATAACCAAATTTAATGATTTAATTGAGAATATAACATGTTATTTGAAAAAATTAGAAAAATAAGATTAAGGGTAAAAAAATACCATTTTAGTGTTTGATGTTGGTGGTTGGCGATGGTGGTGGCCGGCGGTCGATGACCAGAGGAAGTGGCCGGAGACCAAAAAAGGCCGGAGTTGGTGGTCGCTGGAGTTGGTCGAATGTGGTGGTTGCCGGAGTTGGTGGTCGCCAGAGGTTGTGGTCACTGGAATTTTTCGAAGGTAGTGGCTGCCGGTAATGGTCACTTCTTCAAACAACAAGGAGCTGGGTTAACTATTCAATAAAATGATATTGAGCATGTTTCGGTCGGAGGTGGTGGTCGCCGGAGTTGTCCGGAGATGGTGGTCGCCGGAGTTATCCGGAGATGGTGGTCGCCAGAGGTTGCCGGTGGTGGTAGATGCCGGAGATGGTGAGACGATAGGATGGTGGTGGTGTTAGTATAGGGTGGTAGCAAGGATTAGTTTTATAATTGTTATATAATATATACACAACATAAGCTTTATGTAGTTAGAATAGTTAGGGGTTAAATTATAAAGTTTTTTTTTGTTTATACAATGCATTTCCTCTAGACTTAAAACTTATTGGAAAGAAAAACCCAAAATTTTTCCATTCCACTTAAAAATTATTAATTTTTCTTCTAAATCTAAAACCCACAAACAAATATACAAAAATTTAAAAAGCTAAAATCCAAAACCTTTTTTGTTTTCCTCGTCTGATAGAATCCAAATAGTGTTTGAAACATAAAACAACAACGATGAGAAAAATATAAATCCTAGGATTAAATTAAGCTTCAGCAAGCACATGATCGGGAAGCCAAAAAAGCCGTTCAAGCTCCAAATAATATTAAAATCACAATAATGTTAGCTACTAATTTATTACTTTCTGTTTTATAAATAGTGTTATTTTGATGCACACAAATTAAAAAAATATATTTAAATTTCTATTTTACTTTTTATAGATACACTAAATAAATGTTTCTTTCTAATTAATAAGCTTAAATTCTGGAGATAAAAAAAAATCTTAAAATGATACTCTTTTGTAACAAAAAGTGTTAAAATGACACTGTTTGTGAAACAAAGTGGATACTGAATAGCGAACACCACCACTACTTGACGACAGTCAAATGAGTAACTCCCAATATAATATTATGAATCCAAAACTCATTTAAAACCAAAATAGAAACAACCAAACATTTTTAAGTTCCAAAAGTATTTGTTTTTTAATTCTGTAATTTTTGCATTAGAATTCAAACTTTAGAAAGAAAAAAACATAAAATCAATAAACTCATATCTAAGATCCATCTACCATTCTTCACCAAAAAAAGAAATTCATATTGTACCAATAACACATCCCTCCTCCAAGTGTAATTAAAGTTGAGTGGTACTTTTTAACTTTAAAAAAGAAAAAAGCATCTACTAGTATGATTGTGGCAGATTGTAATTGTTGAAATTTGGTAAAATAGTAGTGAGGTGAGGGTAAGATTAGGATTATTATTCATTGTTTCGGTAAAACGATGGAGATTCTAGGTCTTAATTTGGGCTTTTGGTAAAAGAGTATGTGAAAGTTAAAAGTATGGTGAATTAGTCAAATGTTACTCATTTTAGGTAATATTACCAGAATTTACAAAAAACTTTTTTATTACTGGAATGTTTCGGGTATTTTCAAAATACCCAGCGTGCCCCTGTTTTATGTTACCGGAAAACACGTAATTACAAAAATGTCATCGCCACGTTAGACGCCATGTCAGAAATCACCGACGTGTAACCATAACTCAGCCGTAACGCGTTACAGAGTATGTTGCGGCTGAGTTATCGGAAAAACATTTGAGTAAGAGCGAACGGCTGACTTATTAAAATCTGGCTGAATTATGCTCATAAGTCAGCCAAGCGTTACGGCTGACTTATTAAAATATGGCTGAGTTATGCTCTAACTCAGCCGTCCTTATGGTTGAGTTGTCAAAATTTTGGCTGAGTTATCACTACGACACGACTGAGTTACCATTTTCCGCCTGGCTGAGTTATGAAAAATGGCTGACTTATGAGATGTTGTTACGGCTGAGTTATGGTAAAAATACTATAACTCAGCCGTCATATGCTGACTTATCGTACAACTCACCCATTTGACGGCTGACTTATTAGCAAGATTAAATACTAGAATGTTATTCAGTTACAGCTGACTTATCAAACGATACGGCTGAGTTACATATTTTCAGTTGATGAAGCGGCTGAGTTTGGCAGCAATTTTTTTTGCTTTTTAATTACTGTAATGTTTTTCATGTTGTGGCTGAGTTTTATTTAGGCTGAGTTATTGTATTGTTTGATGGCTGACTGGTTAATAAATGAACTATTTCCCTGCTTATTCTACTTGTTCTTCCACTTCTTCTTCACTTTCTTCTTCACCTTGTTCTTCTACTTCTTCTTCACCTTGTACTTCACCTTGTTCTTCTACTTCTTCACCTTGTTCTTCAACTTGTTCTTCTACTTCTTCTTCAACTTTTTCTTCATTTTCTTTCATGGATCCAGTTCCAGTACTAGTTATTTCCGGTAATTGGGTAAAGACACAGAGATATGTATTTAACACCGACGATAGAGGGTGTATAGAGGCACAACACACGACAAGCTTGTGGAGCTTGTTCGTGAAGACTACGGATTGGACGCGTTTAGCCATGAGCTACATGTTCTCGAACAAGGCATTGAAACATATGGCGCATGATACTCCACCAGTATTTGTCTCCAATGATCGACAACTGCAATGTTTTTTGGGGCTATAGATAACCGATCAGCTACGTTTCTGTGTAGAGTTTTTGGCGTCACATGACCTTTCGTTTTCCCATAAATATTATAACTCAGCCGTAAAGTCATATATATCATCTATTTATTTTCAGATTTTTCTTGTGATAACTCAGCCATAACTCACTATAACTCAGCCGTCACATGACCTTTCGTTTTCAGGTAAATAATATAACTCAGCTGTAAATTCATATATATCATCTATTTACTTTCAGATTTTTCTTGCGATAACTCAGCCATAACTCACTATAACTCAACCGTCACATGACCTTTCGTTTTCCCGTAAATATTATAACTCAGCCGTAAAGTCATATATATCATCTATTTACTTTCAGATTTTTCTTGTGATAACTCAGCCATAACTCACTATAACTCAGCTGTCACATGACCTTTCGTTTTCCCGTAATGATTATAACTCAGCCGTAAAGCGATATTTTGGCGTGAAACCATTAGTTAACCTAATAATAGACACATTTTTATTCTAAATTTAAATTTTGAGTTATAATAATTTTAATATTCAATTGTTGGAGAAATACTTTTAGAAAAATAAAATTCTAATTCAATTGTTGCAATAATATCTTGTGACAAAAAGCTCACTTTATGAATTTATTATGCGTGTAGATTTGAGCAGGCACAAAATTAGTAATTTTTTGCGCATCCCTAACAACACTTTTTGTGACATCGAGAGACGTTTTAATACTTATTAGGAATCTGACAGAACAAAAGACTCATATATTATTTGCAATGATATCTTGTGATAAAAAGCTCACTTTATGAATTTATTATGCGTGTGGCTTTGAGCAGACACAAAATTAGTGATTTTTTGTGCTTCCCTAACAACAGTTTTTGTGACATCAAGAGACGTTTTAATACTTATTAGGAATCTGACAGAACAAAAGACCCAAGAAATAAAGAAATATACGTTTTTCTATTATTGAGAAGACCCTAAACGATAACTTTACCATAACTCAGCCAACCCTCAAATTAGAATGACTAAATAACCGACCAAACTGAATCGAACCGCAGACTATTTTTTCCATCATTTTTAGTTAATTACGGTTATATTCGGCTTGCTATCGGTTATATTAAGTTAATCGACCTAATTTGGATAACATTTGGATTATTTATGGTTATATATTCATCTAACCGACCCATAACCAAAAATAACCGAAAAGTAATTTTGAAACAACCCTTCTTTTTTTTTATTATATAATATATTTCACTAGTGGTCCCATACCCACTAACATCCTAGCAACAAACAACAACAGCGGATAACCAAAGAAAGATAACCAAAGAAAACAATTCCATTAATCATATAAGAATTCCAACCATATTAATCCAATAACAAATAATGCAATAATCCAACCAACAATGAATGACAAAGTTCCAACATCCTACAATGTCCTATCAACTCAATACTAGCAACCTAACCATAGCTAGACCACAATCAATCAAGTCACTAGAACATCCTCCTCCTCATCGCCTTTGATTCCACGATCACACTTTTCCTTTACCTGCACACCACAAACAACAATTGAGATGCGTAAGTATTATCATAAATACTTAGTGAGGCCGTCCTCCCATCTACTAGGTTATACACACAAGCATATGAGACCCTCATGTTTAAGCAAAATAAACAACACACAACAATACATCAAACCAGGAAAAATAGTCTCGGATGAGACTAGCGTCGACCGATGCCTCAACGGTGTCGATCGATGCTAAAAACATTGGTGTCGACCGATGCTAAACGGTGTCGACCGATGCCTCACGAAATGGTGTCAACCGATGCTCCTTAGTGTCGATCGATGCCTCTTCTGCAGACACGATCTACGCGAACACAAACGTCGATCTCTCCTTCCAAATCATCTCGAATCCGTCTCAAACTCACCCAATTACCTCGGAAACCTCTGGGAATCACGAAAACAACGAACCCAAGCAACAAAACAACACAAACAACAAAGAAAACACCCAAACAAAAGAGATCTCATACTTAGATCAACCATGGTCAAGCACTCACCTCAAAAACATGAAGATTGGATTGAGAAACGATGGAATCAACACCTCCAGAAGCTTCTCCTTCGTTCCCAGCAACAGCTATCACTTCTACAGCCTCAGATCTCTCCCAAAACACCAAGAACAAGCACAGAATTCACAGAAATATTTTCTCTCCTTTTTCTCTCTTTTCTCACTCAACGGCGACAAATGAAACTTCCCCAAAACCCTTAATTTTTCCTTTAGCACTTATAAGCACGATTAGAGATTCTAATTGAACCAAACCAAACCAAATAGCAATTAAAACAAGCCCAACCAAACCGAAAATCATGGTGTCGATCAATACACCAAGGGTGTCGATCGACACCCACACCAAAACTACAAATGTTGGTTTGCGGATGTTACAATTCTCCCCCACCAATAACGATTCGTCCTCGAATCCCGCAACATCGTCCATCCATCAAGGACCTCCGTGCCACCGTCAACACGGCCCGCACGTCCCCGACCGGACTAATAACCGTCAGCCAAGGTTTCCCGTGCACTGTCGCAACAGTCCGGACACCTCCGACTGAACCATGAGGTCTACCTCTGGCCAATATACTCGCATCAAAGACACTATTTGCTCACAACTCAGTGCTTCCTCCGTCTGTGGTCGCAACCAACAAATCATGTCGGCTCACTATCAGGCCAACCGCCTTAAGCTACGGCATCCAAAAAGTCACTCACACACGCTCCCCCGCTCTCGGGTCGTAACCCTTGACAGATACCGGGTCACTGCCGAACCACGGCTCACAGCTACGGTATCCAGGGAGTCCCAAATATCCCATTCTTGGGTCGTCACCCTAAAGCGCGCTCTCGGATCTTCATCCGAAGCAACATACCGCTCCCACTCTCTGGCCACAAAGTCCATCGAGCTATCGGTATCACATGAGTTGGCCCACACGGCCTTGAGCAAAAAAAAGTCTGATGCCATCGAGTATCTCACGGCTAGATCTACCTCAACCCTTCCCACAAAAATTCCCCTTTTAGAAACTTTCTAATTCTGGAAACCTTCCTTTTATGGAAACTTTCTATTTATGGAAACTTCCAAAAATAGAAACCCGAGCTATTTCTCTTTTTCCCATGACAACAACAGTCAACATAAAGAAAAATACTCATCTTATTAATCTAAAAAAAAATGTCATAATCGTCACAACCTCAACGAAAATACAATAGAAAAATAAGATACAACAATCCAATTCATCAACCCGCATCCCGAGCACCACCTCATCTTGGTACTTAGTCGCACAACCAACCACCATTAAGCAACCAAGTATCAAGAGAGATGGGCTGGAATACTCCGTACCCG
Organism: Camelina laxa; assembly: GCA_024034495.1. NCBI lineage: Eukaryota > Viridiplantae > Streptophyta > Magnoliopsida > Brassicales > Brassicaceae > Camelina > Camelina laxa. The sequence goes on along the minus strand of CM043880.1, from coordinate 20,178,374 downwards.
CTCCAGCCACGGACTACAACTCGGACCCGGCTAGACAAGCTCAAGTCGCGGCCTGCTTCTCGAACCACTTCTTAAACCTTGCCTTCATCCTCGCCTCAGGCTCCCAAGTCCGCTCCTCTACTCCATCACAGTCCCATAGGACTCTCATCAAAGGAATCTTCTTCTTCCGAAGTTCCTTGACTCTCCTCTCGAGAACCCTCAACAGTCTCGCCTCCAACGTCATGTTGGGCTGAAGATCCTCAGGAATCTTAGGCAACAACCGATCCCCCTCGTGAAGACACTTCCTCAGCATCGACACATGAAATACCTTGTGGAACGCACGCATAACCTCAGACAACTCCAGCCGGTATACCACTGGCCCCACCCGCTCAACCACTCTGAACGGACCCATGTACCTCGGACTCAACTTAGTCTCTGTCAATGACCTGTTCGGACCCCACAACATAGCCATCTTGAGATACACTCTATCACCAACCTGAAACTCAAGATCCTTTCTCCTTTTATCAGCGTAGCTCTTATGCCGATCCTGAGCCTCCCTCATGTTCAGCCTCAGAACCCGAATCTTCTCCGAGGTCTCCTGAACAAAATCCGCGCCATATATGCTCCTCTCTCCCACCTGAGTCCAACATAACGGTGTACGACACGGCCTCCCATACAAAGCCTCATAAGGAGCCATCCCAATACTAGCCTGGTAGCTGTTGTTGTAAGCAAACTCCACCAAGCTCAAATGATCTGCCCAATGACCACCCCAGTCCTACACGCACATCCTCAGTAAATCCTCCAAAATCCGGATCGTCCTCTCTGACTGACCGTCCGTCTGAGGATGGTAGACTGTACTCATATGCACCTTCGTGCCCATCTCTGCCTGAAACGCCCTCTAGAACACCGAAGTGAACTTGGAATCTCTATCAGACACAATACTAGCAGGCACACCATGCAATCTGACTATCTCCCTCACGTACTTCTTGGCCAAAACCGCTGCTCCATCAGTTTTCTTGATGGCCAGAAAATGCGCATACTTAGTCAAACGGTCCACAATGACCCATATCGCATCAAACGTCCTCGACACAGGCAAACCCACTACGAAGTCCATCGTGATCAAATCCCACTTCCACTCTGGAATGGGCAAACTCTGTAATAAACCACCAGGAACCTGATGCTCCACCTTCACCAGCTAGCAAGTATCACACTTCGCCACCCAATCAGCTACGTCCTTCTTCATCCCGACCCAGTGGTAATACTCCTTGAGATCACAGTACATCTTGGACGCCCCTGGATGAATAGAGAACTTGCTCGAATGAGCCTCTCTCAGTATCTCCTGCCTCAACTCCTCACCCTTGGGCACACAAACTCGACCATGCACAAGGATAATACCATTAGCAGAAACCTGATACTCTGAACCCGCAGCCTTAGAGGCATTCACCAGCCCCTCATCGCTCTCCTGAGCTAACCGCACTCTTTTCAACAAATCCGCTCGATCAGCTGCCTCCAAACCCAAAGGCTCCTGTGAGATAGCACACAAACTCAATGCACTAATCTCACCTATCAACGCCTCCATATCCTGCCTGAGCCGAAGCCGCCCGCTTCCGACTCAAAGCATCTGCAACCAGGTTAGCTTTACCAGGATGGTAAGCTATGTCCAAATCGTAATCCGCTACTAACTCCATCCAATGCCTCTGCCTCAAATTCAGCTCAGGCTGAGTAAAAATGTACTTCAGACTCTTGTGGTCTGTAAATACCTGTACCTTCGCACCATACAGATAAGACCTCCAAATCTTTAGAGCAAAAATCACAGCTGCCATCTCCAAATCATGAGTAGGATAATTAGCTTCATGCTTCCGCAACTGCCGCGAAACATAGGCTATAACCTTCCCCTACTGTATAAGCACACAACCCAACCCCACTCTAGAAGCATATATATACACAACACAAGGCTCGTTCTGCTCAGGCAGTGCTAACACCGGCGTGGTAGTCAACATCTGCTTGAGGCTTGCAAAACTCGCCTCACACTCCGGTGACCACACCAATGGAACATCCTTCCCTGTAAGCTTAGTCATCGGCTGTGCCATACTCGCAAAACCCCAAACAAACCTCCTGTAGTAACCTGCTAACCCTAGGAAACTCCGAATCTCAGTGGCGCTCTGCGGCCTCGGCCACTCCCTGATGGACTGAATCTTCTCTGGATCCACTGAAACTCCCTCAGCTGAAACAATGTGACCCAAGAACCCCATCTCACGCTGCTAGAAACTGCACTTACTCAGCTTAGCAAACAACTTCTGCTCCCGCAGCTTCTCCAGAACTGCTCTCAGATGTACTGCATGCTCCTCAGAACTCTTGGAAAATACCAGAATGTCGTCGATGAAAATGATGACTGACTCGTCCAGAAACTCTTGAAACACGCTGTTCATCAATCTCATAAACGCAGCTAGCGCGTTAGTCAACCCAAAAGGCATCACCACAAACTCATAATGCCCATATCTCGTCTTGAAAGCCGTCTTCCTCACATCTGCCTCATGTATACGAATCTGATGATAAGCTGATGCTAAGTCGATCTTGGAGAACCAAGTATCACCCCTCAACAGATCCAACAACTCATCAATCCTCGGGAGAGGGTACTTGTTCTTCACAGTAACTCGGTTCAAACCCCGATAGTCGATACGCAACCGAAAACTCCCATCCTTCTTCTTAACAAACAGCACCGGAGCTCCCCACGGTGAACAACTAGGATGGATAAAACCCTTACTAAACAAATCCTCCAGCTGCTTCTTCAACTCTGCCATCTCTGCTGTAGCCATCCTATAAGGAGCCTTGGATAACGGCATCGTCCCCGGTTCCAGCTCAATAGTAAAAGGATCCAACCGAGATGGTGGTAATCCCTGCAATGACTGAAACATATCCTCAAAGTCCTCCACTACCAGAATACCGCTAACCGTAGACTTCCCCACTGACTCTGGCATAGATATAGTAACCAGATAAGCCTCACGGCCCTTCTCGATCATCTTCCCAACCTGAACGGCTGAGATCACAAGGCTCCCCGAAGTCGGCCTAATACCCTCAAAAACCAACTTCCCTCCTGGACGCTCAAACTCCACTCTACCTCGATAGCAATCCAAATGCACCATATGCCGAATCAACCAGTCCATCCCGAGAATCACATCACTCAACTCCACTGGACTGATAAACAAATCTGCTGGCCACGACTCTCCTGCGATCTGAATATCAACTCCTCTAGCTTGCCACTAGCTCTCAGGAACTTGCCTCCCACAACTCTGACAACTCCCGCGCGCTCCCCGGGATCACTTCTGATATTCGCACTCTTTGCGCACTCTGGAGTAATGAAGCTATGAGTAGCTCCAGAATCAAACAAAACATGGGACTTAAACCCGCCCACCATCAAGGTCCCTACACAAATCCCATGTGTTGAGAACCTAACATTCGATCACAAGCAAAAACAAATATAATCTGAACTATTGAATTGACCAAGTTCGAATCTCAGAAGTTATACCTGTGATCGCTCCTGCACTAGTGCCACTGGTCTCCCTAGTCGAGTACACCTGTGACGTCGGCTCGATCCAACCCACCGGCTGCACACCGTGCTGCACTCCACACTGACCACCAGCCTGCACCGCTGCTACTGCCATCTGCTGCAACTTGGGACAACGAGGCTTGATATGCCTCGTCTCTCTACAGTAGTAACACACACGAGTATCTGTCCGCGGCCCCATCACCGCCCGCTGCTCTGTCACTGCCCGCTGCTCACCTCTCTGTGGACAATTGGTCACCTTGTGGTCCCTGCTACCACACCCAAAGCATCTCGCACCCCCGTGCCTCGATCTCTGCATATCATCAAACTTCCGCATCTGCCCATGCGCAGGCTTGCCGCCCTTGCTAGGAATAGAATGCGGCTGAGACCGCTGTGGCTGCACCGAAGGACTGACCACAACCACCTGTGACCTCAAGTCATCCTCTATCCCAGCTGCAACCTCAACCAGCTCCGCTCTCGTAGCATAGCTCCTCACTCTGCACCGAGTCCTCAGATCATCCCGCAGAGCTAGTCCTGGGCAGTCGGGTACCCAATCGGATTTTGGTTCTATCCAATCGCATTTTGGGTAAATTGGTATAAGACCTATAGATCCCATTCGGTAATTTACAAAAAATTCGGTTCGGTACGGTTAGTAACTGGCCGGGTTCGGAGCGGTATTCTACTTTAATACAAAATCCGAAATAACTCAAAAAAATTTTGGGTTATAATCTATTTGGCTATTTTCAGTAACCAAAGTGCTCAAATAACCGAATAAAACCCGAGATAACCGATTAAAATTATAAATATTCATGTAAATAACCAAAATAACCGATTAAATCATAAGTTACAATCCGAATCTGAAACTAAAACGGATCTAAAACGGTGGCCCAATATACTTAAGTTACAATCCGAACCCGAACCGAAGTCCATTTTACCAAGGCCTCTTACCCCATTCGGTAATTATGCTTTATCCAAACCCTACCCGATACCGCTTTTATCGGTTCGGTATCAGTACGGTTCTTCGGTACAGGATATTATGCCCAAGACTACGTAGAGACAACAAAAACCTCCGCACCTGAGCCGACTCTGGCTCCCATGCCCGGCCTCCATACCCCAAAAGCCGACTGAACTCTGCATCCAGCTCCCGCACTGTACGGTCCCCTGAGTCAACCCCAAGAACCGTGCCTCCATACGATCAAGAGCCTCTTGAGGAAAATACTTGGAGTTAAACTCCCTCACAAAATCTCCCCAAGACATACCCCGCTGCACCCTCCGTGCTGTCACCGACCTCCACCACACACGTGCATCTCCTGACAAGTAATACACTGCCAGGTCCACCCTGAACTGGTCGGGACACCTAAGCGAAAGGAAAAGATCCTCCATCCGCTCTCTCCACTCATCCGCTACACTCGGATCGGTACCTCCTTAGAAATACCCCACTCCCACTCGCTGCAGCTGCAGCTGCACCATCATATGCACATACAGAGCATCCACTACCTCGGCCCTCGGCTGCACACCTGCCTGCAAACCCGCCATAGGCTGCACCGCTGGAACCTGCCCACCAACCACTGGCGGCACTACTGGATCCTGCCTACCAACCACTGGCGGCACCACTGGATCCTGCCCACCAACCACTGGCGGCACTACTGCTGGAAGTCGCTGCAGAACCTGAGCTAGCAAGTCCATCAAGACATCCTCCCCGCCCGGAGCACCCTCTGCTGCAACCCTCACACCCGGGGCAACACCGTGACCGACACCGGGCCCATCCGCCCTGCCGTCACCCAAACCAGCCTGGTCTCCAGACACATTAGTATGAACCTGTGACTCCGCTACCTCCTCACTGGCCATGCTCTGGGTCACACTCTCACAGGCCTCAGGAACCTGACCTCGTCCCCGACCACGACCACGACCACGACCATGCCCATGACCACGACCGCGGCCAACAGCATCCTCACCTCTAACCATCTGTATCACCAAGAACAGAAGGCTAAGCAACAAATAGTTCTAATAACACAAGAACACAACTTACCGTGGAATCACAAAACAGGCTCGAAGAGGATGTTCTAGGACTTCATGCCACACACAATTGACCAACTCACATAATCAACCTGGCAAGGAATACTAAACATCAACAGAAAAAGCACAATGAACCCTAGACCTAGAACCGTAAAGGCTCTGATACCAAAATGAAACAACCCTTCTTTTTTTATTATTATATAATATATTTCACTAGTGGTCCCATACCCACTAACATCCTAGCAACAAACAACAACAACGGATAACCAAAGAAAACAATTCCATTAATCTAAGAATTCCAACCATATTAATCCAATAACCAATAATGCAATAATCCAACCAACAATGAATGAAAAAGTTCCAACATCCTACAATGTCCTATCAACTCAATACTAGCAACCTAACCATAGCTAGACCACAATCAATCAAGCCTCTAGAACATCCTCCTCCTCATCGCCTTTGATTCCACGATCACACTTTTCCTTTACCTGCACACCACAAACAACAATTGAGATGCGTAATTATTATCATAAATACTTAGTGAGGCCGTCCTCCCATCTACTAGGTTATACACACAAGCATATGAGACCCTCATGTTTAAGCAAAACAAACAACACACAACAATACATCAAACCAGGAAAAATAGTCTCGGATGAGACTAGCGTCAACCGATGCCTCAACGGTGTCGATCGATGCTACAAACATTGGTGTCGACCGATGCTATACGGTGTCGACCGATGCCTCACGAAATGGTGTCGACCGATGCTCCTTAGTGTCGATCGATGCCTCTTCTGCAGACACGATCTGCGCGAACACAAACGTCGATCACTCCTTCCAAATCATCTCGAATCCATCTCAAACTCACCCAATTACCGCGGAAACCTCTGGGAATCACGAAAACAACGAACCCAAGCAACAAAACAACACAAACAACAAAGAAAACACCCAAACAAAAGAGATCTCATACTTAGATCAACCATGGTCAAGCACTCACCTCAAAAACAGGAAGATTGGATTGAGAAATGATGGAATCAACACCTCAAGAAGCTTCTCCTTCGTTCCCAGCAACAGCTATCACTTCTACAGCCTCAGATCTCTCCCAAAACACCAAGAACAAGCCCAGAATTCATAAAAATGTTTTCTCTCCTTTTTCTCTCTTTTCTCACTCAACGGCGACAAATGAAACTTCCCCAAAACCCTTATAAACACGATTAGGGATTCTAATTGAACCAAACCGAACCAAATAGCAATTACAAACCCGACCAAACCGAAAATCATGGTGTCGATCGATACACCAAGGGTGTCGATCGACACCCACACCAAAACTACAAAAATTGGTTCGCGGATGTTACAAATTTCAAAAAAAAATTAATTTTCAAATGGTTATCATATTAATATATCCAAATTACCACCTTAAACCAAACACAATATAACCAAAACCAAATTGTTATATTAAAACTCATAATGTTGGAAATATGAACCATAAACCTCAAACTCTAACCCTGACCCTAACCCTAACCCCTAAATGTCATGTTTTGAATGTTTTACACATTTTGATCAGACTGTGTAAAAATTAATTTTTGTCTATAATTATTACTTTTTTATTGCTTATAATGATTGTAATATTCATTTTTTCATTCTATATTTTAATTTTGAGTTATAATAATTCTAATTTACAAATATTTCATAAGTTAGCCGTTTATCTCGATAACTCAGCCATATCAGCCAATTGTTTGAGAAATACTTTTATTAAAAAAATATAAAAACTCAAATTCAAATTTTGAATTCCTTTTAAATAAAAAATCGCTAAAATCTCATTTATTACGCGTGTGATTCTTAACATTAAACATAATTATTGTTTGCGTCTCCCCAACAACACTTTTTGTATTCTCGAGAAGGTATATAATAAATTAATATATCTGTTGCATAACTCAGTGATAACTTTACCATAACTCAGCCAACCCTCAAATTAGAATGACTAAATAACCAACCAAACCGAACCGAACCGAAAAAATAATTTTTCCAATTTGGTATTTTTGAATTGGTATGTTTGGTTAATTTCAGTTATATTCGGCTTACTTTCGGTTATATTAGGCGAGTTATTTATGGTTATATATTAAACTAACCAACCCATAACCGGAAATAACCAAAATTGTTTTTGATTTTTAAAAAATATTCAAATGGTAATAATATTAGTATATCCATATTACCACCTTAAACCAAACACATTAAAACACATTAGAACCAAAACCAAAAAAACAAATAATGTTACTCATCTGAACCCTACATCTCAAACCCTAAACCCCAACCATAACCCTAACCCTAACCCCTAAACGTCATGTGTTGTATGTTTAACATTCTGGTGAGAATGTGTAAAAATTAATCTTTCTCTATAATTATGACTTTTTATTGGTTATAATAATTGTAATATTCATATTTCAATTGGTTAACAAAAATGGTTAACTACAACCAACAAACTCTACTATTTCCAGCTTCAAAAATATTGATAGGTTACATATTATTAGTATTATATGTTTCAGTTGTTCTCGCTTAAGTGATTTACCTTGATCTGCTCAAATTAAACCCTAGAACTACTCTCTCAAATTAAGAGATCACTGCAGTACTTAGGGGTCGAATTCCACAAAGACTCAAGTCTACACTATGAACTATAGAGTTTTTTAATTAAGCTAAACAAATTAATTTGAATTAAAATAAACAATGCAAAATATTTAAATAAAAGCTTGTGAAAATTCAAGGGATCAAAAAGCTAGGTCTAGGGAATTTCTCAGGAAATTACAGATTATTAAATCAAGAAATAAATAAGATTCAAGTAATTAAGATCAGATCTAGAACTCTAAACACTTCTGTAAAATAAATCAGTTCTCACTACAAATATTATCTAAATTTAAAACCAAAAAATCCAAATCTCTTTGAAAAATTCTAGGTAATAAATCAGATTTAAAAACATGTTTAGATTTTTCACAAAATTACTAAATCAAATCTCTTTGCAATAAGTAATTTTGCTCATCAAAAGGTTTATCAGGAAAATCAATTATATTCTCATATCAATTTATTTTCCTAGGTTATTAATTCTAGGTGATCAATCAAAAATTAATATTAAGAACAACTTATGATGAAGATCTAGAAAGATAATGAATCCTACATAAACAGATCTAATAATTCATAAAAACCCTATGAAAAACCCTGAACCTAACAAGCAAACTACTCAGACATATTCAATAAAGCACAAAACATCTTTCTGAATAATAAGCAATAGAGATTTAAAAGAGTAAAAGGGAGTTCAAGAATTCTTCTCTACAAAGCAGATCTCTCTCTCTCCAAAACTCTCAAAATCTCACAGGATTGCAGAAAAATAATAAGAATTGCTAGAAAATAACTTAATGGTTTGTAAAACCTAAAAACACTATTTATATGTCCTAAAACACGTCAGGGACTTGTGTTGCAATTTTGGAAAACTTTGGGGCAGATTTGTAAAATTAAAAATTTCCAAATTGGCTCTCTCGTCGGTTTGGACTGGGTGTCGATCGATGCTCCTTCAGTGTCGATTGACAGTGGTCAGTTGATCAGACTCCAAATTGACTTCTTTAATTAAATGCTCCAAAACGATCCAAATTGCTCTATTTCGCTCCATCCGTGCCAAAATCCTAGATAATCTGTAAAGACTCAAAAACATCCTAGAAAATAAATCAAAAGACTCTAAAAGACTCCTTATATCATGGTTAAAAACCACAAAAACCATAATATATCACTTCTCACTTGATTTATGAAATAGATAAGCAACATAAGAGGAAACAACAACCAATCAAAATATCCAAGACCTAGAAATAACACAAATGAAATTATTCATAATTTAGAAAATGATAAGCTGATCAATCAAAATAAACTATATAGTTAATGAAAACAAATAAAACAAACTCAAAACAGACATTAAAAAAAAAACACAGTAAATCCATTAACAAACCCCAATTACTTTTAAAAATATAATTTTTAACAAACCCAAAAAAAACAATATATATATATATATATAAACAAATGTGTGCAACTCACAAAACTCCACCTATTTTTACATAAATGATAGTGGTTGATGATTGGTTACCTCAATTATTAATAGCAAACTTGTATTAATAGAAAAAGAAGAAACTTTAAATGCAAAATTGTTCATTTAAACTCTTAAAAACAAATCAAACATATAACAAGAGATTTTATAAACATCTCTACAAGAAAAAGAAAAGGAAAAATGAAAAATCTCACTAATTTCCTTTTTTTGTTTTGTCTTTGTATGTTGGGCCATGTATCCGGTTCTGGAATCAGGATCGTGAACGAACTCAAAAATAAAAAAACTATTTGGATGAGGTGTTTTTCAAAGGAAGATGTATTGGGCCCAACGATAATACCAAGCGGAGGAGAATTTGTAAATAATTTTCATAGAAACATTTTCGGTAGAACCCGTTTTACGTGTATAATAAGACAAGGGCCTACATTTAAACGTATTCTAAATTTTAGAGCATTTAAAGAAAGAGGTAAGTGGGATTGGAGAGTCAGAGAAGATGGGATTTATTTAAAAAGAACCTTGCGTCACTTTACTAACAGCACAAAAGATCTCCATAAAGATCTAGATTGGATAGTATAGGATTCTATCTAGTATCTATTATGGGAAGCACTACAATAAAATGTAAAAAAAAAATCTTGATGTATGAAATATGATTCTATCATTTACTTTGTAAAACTCATTTGTTACTCATTTTATTATATGTGAATATAAAATAAAATTTTGGAAGATTCGAACTATATAAATTTTATAATTAAGATTTGGTTGTTCCCTTTAAGTGAATTTGAATAACTTCTAGAAATCTTTTTCTTTTTATATATGGTTCAAACCATTTTTGTTTATTGAATAATTTGTATGGTTTTGTATCATAGATAGATTGAGTTTTTGGAGAAAAATATAGATGGTACAGTGTCATATATATTAGTGTTTTGCAATACTTAATAGTATGTTCGTCAAACTAAAAAGTAGAAAATATCATCGGACGGAATGGTTTACCTGTATCGTAGTACCATGTTAAATATTTAAAACTTATATCATTGTTGATTACTCGATCGAAATCTGTCTAACCATATAATTTCATCCGGTGATATTCTAAACCTTTTAAAAAATAAACTCATTTACTAGTATAAGATAAATTAGGGGTCATAATTCGAAAATGAAAGATTTATGCACTATTATCAGCCACTCCATTCACTTTCTTTTTACCGTGAGTGAACAAGGATAACTTCTTTTTTTTTTTGGGTCTTAGTAGTTAACTAATTATAGTAGTAAAAAATTAATGTTACATAGATGGTGATGAAGATATTAATTTACGTTGGAGGATTTCATTTTTTAACTCTGATTGCATCTACGAACTTGATAATAAATTTATCATTCAAAATATTTAATTGTAAATTTTGGCCATTATATTTCATTTACAATAATCAACTAGCAAATGATGGAGATTGAGCTTTGAGAAAATCATAAAAGTAAATAAGTAAGTATCTCATATTAAAAAGGTTGAAATAATTTGTTTACAAATCACCATAGGCCATAGCTACCAAATAAACTTAAAATAATGTGATAAATGAGTAATATACGATTCTAATTTAGAGTTAAGAGTGCATCAAATCGATCGAAAACTTATACTATGATGGGGTATTTGACCGGGCCTTCCTATGCTGACGAAAACTAAACGAAAGGCATAAGCTAGAATGAAGAATCTCATAATTGTCTTCATGATTATCCTAATTTTTGCATATATGATAATATGAAGTCTAGTATGATGATATTGAAGTATAACGATGTTTGGAGAATTTACGCCTGTTCGTAGATGTATCATATGCAAAAAATCAAAACGTACCGAATAATTTGTTGTGAATTTTATGTCGAGCAACCACCTAAAGGATACATCTCATATCCACTTTTTCATTTATATTACGTTAGTATTCATTTAGGTGTCAAAAGGTAACATGTTATGTATTCTTTATTGGTGATATATGGAACATTCTGTGATCATGACATATTAACACGGTAGTAGGTAGGACTTTGCTCAAAAAAAAGAAAAGGATTCTTTATTTTCTTAATAAGACTTTGAAAATTGAGTTCGCCCAATCTTTTTTTTTTTCAATTGATATTATAGACTCCTTATTTTGATTAAAGCTCTACTATAAAGTATAAACAAATTTTATACTCAAAGTCTTTATCCATAATTTTTTTTTGGAAGAATTGTACATATCTTAGTTGTACACTTGTACTATAATTAAGAAGATTAAGAAAAAATTAAGAAGATTAATCATCAGATTGAACCTCTAATATCCAACTTGACAAGTGTTGTTACTTCGATGATCTAAGTACACTAGATAAATTTCACAATATGCAGAGTGTCTATTCCAGCAAAAAAAAAACTCTTATAATTCGACAGTAAAAACATGAAATATCTTTATCTAAAGGATATTTGTCTGAGTTTTGAATGTTTGTTTTTAGATAACTTCGTCAAAATCATAATTTATTTTTCAATGATCCTTTTTCTTTGTGCAAATCAATGATCCCTTTATATAGTACGTACTTTTGGTCTGTATAAAACCTTATTAGATTTTTTTTAGTTGTAAGATTTCCAATACAAAAGTCATATCCAATGGAAACTGTTGTCAGACAGATCGATTACTCTTATTAGTCGAGAGTAGTAAATACTTGTACCTGATTCGAGGTACTAGAGAAGTTTGTGCTTTGTTAATTTCAGGCGGTGAGAAGTGTTCTGAGATGTGTTCGCACTGAACATCTTTCAAAAGAGTAGGTGAGATGCTTCTCTTTTTGCAATACAACAGTCTGCCCTATCATAACGTCACACGTGTCTAGTTTGAACAGAATCCAATTTTCGATTAAAAAAATATAGGAAGATCAAATTATTATCATTTTATTTCTCTGATTTTGTGGTGTTACCGTGTACGTGGTAGGTGAGAAATATCAAAGAAATATGTTTTTGGTTAAACACAATTCAAAGAAAACTAAACCAACTTATCATGTATATTTTTCTGTTTAATCGATTAGTATAAATTTGTTTTGAAAAAATTAAGTTACCAATGCGATTAAAAAAAAGGGTGAATTACTCAAATGTTACTTATTTTAGGCAATATTATCAGAATTTATAAAAAACTTTTTTATTACTAGAATGTTTCGGGTATTTTCAAAATACCCAGCGTGCCCCTGCTTTATGTTACCGGAAAAACGTAATTACAAAAATGTCATTGTCATGTCAGATGTCACATCAGAAATCGCTGACGTGTAACCATAACTCAGCCGTAACGCGTTACAGAGTATGTTGCGGCTGAGTTATACGTATGTTGCGACTGAGTTATCAGAAAAACATTTGAGTAAGAGCGGACAGCTGACTTATTAAAATCTTGCTGAGTTATGCTCATAAGTTAGCTAAGCGTTACGGCTGACTTATTAAAATCTGGCTGAGTTATCACCCGATGGTTGAGTTGTCAAAATTTTGGCTGAGTTATCACTACGACACGGCTGAGTTACCATTTTTCGCCTAACTGAGTTATGAAAAACGGCTGACTTATGAGATGTTGTTACGGCTGAGTTATGGTAAAAAAACTATAACTCAGCCATCATAGGCTGACTTATCATACAACTCAGCCATTTGACGGCTGACTTATTAGCAAAAGATTAATTACTAGAATATTTTTCAGTTTCGACTGACTTATCAAACGATACGGCTGAGTTACATATTTTCAGTTGATGAAGCGGCTGAGTTTGGCAGCAATTTTTTTTGCTTTTTAATTACTGTAATGTTTTTCATGTTGTGGCTGAGTTATGGATTGTTTGATGGCTGACTTGCCACGTCGGACGCAACATCCATTTCAGCATTCCATGTCATCATCTTTTTCTCCGGAAATACACGTCGTTCGACTCTTGTTCTTCAACTGGTTAATAAGTGAACTATTTACCTTCTTATTCTACTTGTTCTTCCACTTCTTCTTCACTTTCTTCTTCACCTTGTTCTTCTACTTCTTCTTCACCTTGTACTTCACCTTGTTCTTCACCTTGTTCTTCTACTTCTTCTTCACCTTGTTCTTCATCTTGTTCTTCTACTTCTTCTTCAACTTGTTCTTTATTTTCTTTCATGGATCCAGTTCCACTACTAGTTGTTTCCGATAATTGGGTAAAGACACAGAGATATGTATTTAACACCGACGATAGAGGGTGTATAGTTGTGCATATAGATGGAGGTACAACACACGACAAGCTTGTGGAGCTTGTTCTTGAAGACTACGGATTGGACGCGTTTAGTCATGAGCTACATGTTCTCGAACAAGGCATTGAAACATATGGTGCATGATACTCCACCAGTGTTTGTCTCCAATGATCGACAATTGCAATGTTTTTTGGGGCTATGGAAAACCGATCACCTACGTCTCTGTGTAGAGTTTTTGACGTCACATGACCTTTCATTTTTCCGTAAATATTATAACTCAGCCGTAAAGTCATATATATCATCTATTTATTTTCAGATTTTTCTTGTGACAACTCAGCCATAACTCACTATAACTCAGCCGTCACATGACCTTTCGTTTTCCCGTAAATAATATAACTCAGCCGTAAAGTCATATATATCATCTATTTACTTTCAGATTTTTTGTGATAACTCAGCCATAACTCACTATAACTCAACCGTCACATGACCTTTCGTTTTCCTGTAAATATTATAACTCAGCCGTTAAGTCATATATATCATCTATTTACTTTCAGATTTTTTTTGTGATAACTCAGCCATAAGTCACTATAACTCAGCCGTCACATGACCTTTCGTTTTCCAGTAATAATTATAACTCAGCCGTAAAGCTATATTTTGGCGTGAAACCATCAGTTAACCTAATAATAGACATATTTCCATTCTAAATTTAAATTTTGAGTTATAATAATTTTAATATTCAATTGTTGGAGAAATACTTTTAGAAAAATAAAATTCTAAATTCAATTGTTGCAATAATATCTTGTGATAAAAAACTCATTTTATGAATTTATTATGCGTGTGGATTTGAGCAGGCACAAAATTAGTGATTTTTCGCGCATCTCTAACAACACTTTTTGTGACATCGAGAGACGTTTTAATACTTATTAGGAATCTGACAAAACAAAAGACTCATATATTATTTGCAATATTATCTTGTGATAAAAAGCTCACTTTATGAATTTATTATGCGTGTGGCTTTGAGCAGGCACAAAATTAGTGATTTTTTGCGCTTCCCTAACAACAGTTTTTGTGACATCGAGAGACGTTTTAATACTTATTAGGAATCTGACAGAACAAAAGACCCACGAAATAAAGAAGAATTCATTTTTCTATTATTGAGAAGACCATAAACGATAACTCAGCCATAACTTTACCATAACTCAGCCAACCCTCAAATTAGAATGACTAAATAACCAACCAAACCGAACCGAACCGGAGACTATTTTTTCCATTATTTTTAGTTAATTACGGTTATATTCGACTTGCTATCGGTTATATTAAGTTAATCGACCTAATTTGGATAACATTTGGACTATTTATGGTTCCATATTCATCTAACCGACCCATAACCGGAAATAACCGAAAAGTAATTTCAAAAAAATTTTAATTTTCAAATGGTTATCATATTAGTATATCCAAATTACCACCTTAAACCAAACACAATATAACAAAAACCAAATTGTTATATAAAACTCATAATGTTGGAAATATGAACCCTAAACCTCAAACTCTAACCCTGACCCTAACCCTAACCCCTAAATGTCATGTTTTGAATGTTTTACACATTTTGATCAGACTGTGTAAAAATCAATTTTTGTCTATAATTATTACTTTTTATTGCTTATAATGATTGTAATATTCATTTTTTCATTTTATATTTTAATTTTGAGTTATAATAATTCTAATTTACAAATATTTCATAAGTCACCCGTTTATCTCGATAAGTCAGCCATATCAGCCAATTGTTTGAGAAATACTTTTATTAAAAAAAATTAAAAATTCAAATTCAAATTTTGAATTCTTTTTAAATAAAAAATCGCTAAAATCTCATTTATTACGCGTGTGATTCTTAACATTAAACATAATTATTGTTTGCGTCTCCCCAACAACACTTTTTGTATTGTCGAGAAGGTATATAATAAATTAATATATTTGTTGCATAACTCAGCCATAACTTTACCATAACTCAGCCAACCCTCAAATTAAAATGACTAAATAACCGAATAAACCGAACCGAACCGAAAAAATAAATTTTCCAATTTGGTATTTTTGAATTGGTATGTTTGGTTAATTTCGGTTATATTCGGCTTACTTTCGGTTATATTAGGCGAGTTATTTATGGTTATATATTAATCTAACCGACCCATAACCGGAAATAACCAAAAAAAATTTTGATTTTTTAAAAAAATATTCAAATGGTAATAATATTAGTATATCCATATTACCACCTTAAACCAAACACATTAAAACACGTTAGAACCAAAAACAAATAATGTTACTCATCTGAACCCTACATCTCAAACCCTAAACCCCAACCCTAACCCTAACCCTAACACCTAAACGTCATGTGTTGTATATTTATAACATTCTGGTGAGAATGTGTAAAAATCAATCTTTCTCTATAATTATGAATTTTTATTGGTTATAATAATTGTAATATTCATATTTCAATTGTACATTTAAATATTGAGTTATAATATTATTAATTTACAAATATTTCTTAAGTCAGCCGTGTAAGTCAATAAGTCAGCCATCACTTAGTCACATTGTCGGAATTTTTTTTATTTTTTATTCGAATTTTGAGTTCAATATTTTAATTATTTTGTATAATATATTGTGAAAAAACTAACTTTATAAATTTATTACGCGAGTGAATATGAACAGGCACAGAATTATAATTAATATTGATATTATAACGTTTGGTGGTTATATACCTTGTTTGCCTAAGAGTTACTATAAAAACGCACAGCTCAGTTGGTTAGTGACCGTTTCTCAGGTTGTGTGTTATGGGTTCGACGCTTTGAAACCCTATTTTATGCATTTTTTGTCATTTTTTAATAAAGGGTAAAACAGTCATTTCTAATTCATCTTCTCCACCTGAACCTGTAACCCTATATTTTATGGCCGCCGGTCGTTTATTTACTCGTTTTTCATCAATTTTTTGTTAATTCAACTGTTTTTGATAACCCAATATTAGATCTAACATCTATCATTCTATTTTCAGTAAAAAGATCAATTTTTCTTTTCGTTTTCCCGATTTTACAACCGATTAAGTTTTTTTTTTTCAGGCTGTGACGTGGAAAATCGAAAATGATGTGTATTTTAATTTGCTGATGTGTATTTTTTTTTTTTTTTACTCAAAATCGAAAAACAAAACCCAAGAGGTAAATTGTAATTATCCTCGAGTTACTAAACATTTGAATAATTTTCAAAAAATTTATAAATATAAATAATAAACCAACTTTTAGATAACATTTCAGTTAATTCTTTCTAAAAAGTAGCTTTGCATATTCTTTTCTTTTTGTATCATACACTGACCACTCCATGGCTTCGACTGTTGACAATTTTGAATCCACCGTTCAAACATTTCGTGAACGGTGAATCATCAAAGGCCAAAGGGTGTGGTTGGTTTCTGTCCATTCAAAGACTTCAAAGATTCATCTTTTTTTTTTTTTAATGATATTTACTATATAATATATATAATGCATTGGCAAATCTGATTGGCCCTTAATCAAGTCTTATCCTAAGCGATGCTATAGAATCGGATTTTCTCGTTTCTGATTGTAAGTTGCCAGCTCGATCGAAATATTCAGTAAATAATTTACTCCTCCTGTTGTGAATTCAATAATGTGAAGTCCCTTTAAAAGCTGTTACCAGTTGACATGTTGGTGCATAATTTGGAAACGATATCAGTATGATGTCTAAGGGCCAATTATAGCTTGAGTACAAAAATGTAGGTGAAGAATCTATCACTTACTTGGGAGTTGGGACCATATGTTAATGTTTGAAACATAAAACAACAACGATGAGAAAAAAATAAATCCTATGATTAAATTAAGTTTCAGCAAGCACTTGATCGAGAAGCCAAAAAGCCGTTCAAGCATCAAATAATATTAAAATCGCAATAATGTTAGTTACTAATTTATTACTTCTTCTGTTTTATAAATAGTGTTATTTTGATGTACACAAATAAAAAATATTTAAATTTCTATTTTACATTTTATAGATACACTTATACACTAAATAAATGTTTCTTTCTAATTAATAAGCTTAAATACTGGAGATAAATTTTTTTTTAAAATAATACTTTTTTGTAACAAAAATTGTTAAAATGACACTCTTTGTGAAACAAAGTGAATAATGAACAGTAAACACCACTACTTGACGATAGTCACTCCCAATATAATATTATAAATCCAAAACTCATTTAAAACCAAAAAAGAAACAACCAAACATTTTTAAGGTCCAAAAGTCTTTGTTTTTTAATTTTTTAATTTTTGCATTAGAATTCAAACTTTAGAAAGAAAAAAAAAACATAAAATCAATAAACTCATATCTAAACTCCATTCGCATTCTTCACCAAAAAAAGAAATCCATATTGTACCAATAACACATCCCTCCTTCAAGTGTAATTAAAGTTGAGTGGTACTTTTTAACTTTAAAAAAAGAAAAATGCATCTACCAGTATGATTCTAGCAGATTGTAATTGTTGAAATTTGATAAAAGAGTAGTGAGGTGAGGGTAAGATTAGGATTATTATTCATTGTTTCGGTAAAACGATTGGCCCTTAATCAAGTCTTATTCATTGAGGGTAAGATTAGGATTATTATTCATGCATTGGCAAATCTGATTGGCCCTTAATCAAGTCTTATCCTAAGCGATGCTATAGAATCGGATTTTCTCGTTTCTGATTGTAAGTTGCCAGCTCGATCGAAATATTCAGTAAATAATTTACTCCTCCTGTTGTGAATTCAATAATGTGAAGTCCCTTTAAAAGCTGTTACCAGTTGAAATGTTGGTGCATAATTTGGAAACGATATCAGTATGGTGTCTCAGGGCCAATTATAGCTTGAATACAAAAATGTAGGTGAAGAATCTATCACTTACTTGGGAGTTGGGACCATATGTTAATGTTTTTGGGTTTTTTGTAGGAAAAAGAACCTTCCTCAGTCTTCTCTCTCAGTTATTAGCTTATTGAAATTAAATCTCCAAATGCCCATATTGGAGAAACGTAAATTTTCATGTCTTTCGTGTCGTGAAAGTGAAGTTCTCATCGAGAGAATTCGAAATTGTTTTCACTATTCAATCATTCATATTACCTTGGTTCTTTATTTTAAGCGAAATAAGGTTAAAATAGAATCAAAGGATTAGCGTCACATCTGAAACATTATAATCGTATAATGTAACCAATATCGAAATTTCTTCATGACGTATGATACATTGCGGTGGTAATAGAGGTGTTAACCGGGCTGGCCCAGCCCAGTCTGGCTTGAAATCTGTAAAATCCGCATATGTTTGAATCTGGCCCAAAATATTTTCGAGCCTATATTTCAAAGCTCGAGTCGGTCCTAACAGGGCTACGGGGCTTTTCGAGCTTATCTTATCGATCAAAAATTCAAACTTATAAGCTTTATAAAGCCGTGTTTGAAGGTGCACTATAAAACAAATCAATCAAATATTTAATAACTCATCTATATTCACTACAACCAACTTAATTTAATAGAAAAGGTTTAAAACTATATAAGATTTCGATAATTTAACCAGATAAACTAATATATAATTCATATAAAATATCATTAATAAAAATTTTAAAGTATAAAATATGGTTATTACTTAAATATGAAAACTAGGATTAGAGTTTAAAACTTTATTTACAATAAATTATTAATCAAATATTGTAATCAAACAAAAATGTAAACAAAAAAGTATAAATATATTTGTTAAAAGGCTTTTCGGGTTGGTCCGAACTTGGTCGGGCTAAGCCCATAAAACCCTATTGCCCAAACGGGCTGAGCCCGAAAAACCTGATTTTTTCTGCACATATATATTTAAGCCCGAATCCGATGTTTTTCAAAGCCGGCCCGGGCCAACTCACGGGCTTTGTCCCTAATTGACATACCTAGGTGGGTAACGTGGTATTTCTTTCTTTCTTTTTTGGACAGAAGCGGTGGTTATAAGTTAGATAGACATGTGTTTTATGGATCTTTTGATTCTCGTCCACACAGTTTTTTTAAGAAAAATCTTCTTGATATCTTAACTTAATCAAACCAAACAAGATAGAGATCTTCATGGTAACGTACGTAGTATGGCCACAAATTGCAATCATGTGGTACCTAGAAAAGATTCGACACAGAGTTTAAACAACGCGCCGAGAAAATAAAGACATACTATGGCTTTCGCGCCTATCAATTTTTGCATTGGTAATTGTCCCAACTTTTTTTTAGGGTCCCAAATTTTTATTAATTATTTTTAGGGTCCCAACCGTTTACGTTGAATATGAGGGTTTGGAAAGTTGGACACTGAATAAAATTTACTACAAAAGTTTTGTTTCCTCTAACAAAAAATAAAGAATAATTTTGATCATTAACATAGAAGTTATTTTTCTCATTTGATTTTTCTTACAACTTTGAAACAAAATGACCCGTTTTTAAAAAAAAATAATAATAATAATAATAATAATAATAATAATAATAATAATAATAATAATAATCTAAACTAATGGTCTTATATCCACTAGCCACCTAACCACAATCACACAATAGTAGATAAAACATAACCAATACCATTAACCAATAACAAATAATCAAATATCAAATATTAATTCCAGATCAATAGACTAATAAATCAATCAACATAAACAACAGAACCAACAATCCTAAACAATATCTTAAGATTTAACTCTAACAACCTAACAGAAGTCATACAACAACCAAGCGAGCCACTAGAATATCCTCTTCTTCATTGTCTTGATTCACGATCACACTTTGCCTTTACCTGCACCACAAACACAAATTAAAATGCATGAGTATTTAATAAACACTCAGTGAGGCAATCCTCCCATCTACTGGGCTATACACACAAGAAATTGATATACTCTAACCATCAAACAAAAATCAACTGACAAACCAGGAACCGCATCGACCGACACCAACAGGGATGCATCGACCAACACAAGCTTGCATCGACATATGCAAGACTAGCCGCATCGACCAACACTAACATTGTATCGACCGACACATGCTCGACATTTCACGGAGAACCCTAGTTGCATCGACCGACGCCTCCACATGGCAACGACCGATGCTCCTAGGTCAAACCGTGCCGTCCTCGCACTTGCATCGACCGACACACATGCCGAGCATCGTTTTTCCCCAAAACTTCTCGCTGGATCACCATTTCTAAACCATCAAAACTTGATCCTAAGCCACAAGATAGCTTCACAAAGTTCCAAATATCATTCTAACAAGCCAAACAACACATAAACAAGCAGATCAGAGAAAACTCAAGCTTAGATAAGTCATGGTCATGCACTCACCTTTGCCAAGAAGATTCTGAACCTCAAACAAGCAAAACAACACTCCTAGGAAGCTCCTACAACGATCCCAGCTACATATCTCTACAGGAGCAGCCCCAAACTCCTAAAATTACACCAAGAACACTTACAACTCTTCCTCTCTTTTTTTTTTCATTTCTCTCAAAAACGGTCAATCTCATCGAATGAAGACAAAACTGGAGCGAAGGGTTTTTCCCCAACCCAAAACACACCATTTAACTTAATCGCTCCCCAACCAGACCGGCCTTGCATCGATCGACACCACTAGTGCAGCGATCAATGCATCCCCTAAACCAGGATTCCGGATTTTGGATGTTACAATTCTCCCCCACCAACATAGATTCGTCCTCGAATCTCGAACAACCATCGGCCAAGGCTCCCGTGCAACCGTCTCCACGGCCCGCACTCCTCCAACCGTTATACGAAAGGTCACCTCTAGGTGATAGACTCCCGTTACAGGCATTATTTGCTCTCGACTTTTGGACTTTCACTTTCCTTTACTCATAGGCCTTGACCTTGAGTTTTTATTGGCACCTCGTCAGGCCGAAGCCTGCATGCCATAATGTTGGCTCCTCATCGGGCCTAAGCCCGCATGCCATAATATATAAGGAAGTCCAATATTCGTCTCTCGGGTTACCACCCTACAGTGCACCACCTGATCGTCATCCGAAGTCGATATACCAACCATACTCTCAAGCCACAAAATCTCAGAATATGGCAGTACTAAGAGAACCAAAGTTCCTCAAAAATCGCGAGCAAACAATTCTAAACAGGTCTGAGCCCTATCCCTAACCAGGTTCCTTCCTGTGGCTTGCATAAAACAATACAATGTCCTACCAACCACATATCCCCTCACTAGAATACTTCATGACCACACAAAGATCATCTACATGCCACAAGGGCCGCCACAAAGGCCTACAAATGTCCTAAACAGGACTGCCACCAATACCATACAAATGTCCTAAACAGCATCTCCTTCAGGCTTGCATGCTTGCAAAGCCCTCCTCGCACTCTTGTGACCAAACAAAAGGAACATCCTTCCCTATCAACTTAGTTATCGGACGTGCTCTGCTCGCAAAGCCCTGCACAAATATCATGTAATACCCTGCCAACCCAAGAAAACTCGTGATCTCAGTGCGGTCTAGGCCAATCTCTGATAGCCTGAATCTTCACCGGATCTATAGAAACTCTGTCTGCAGAAACAATATGACCCAGAAATTCCATCTTACGTTTCCTGAAAATATACTTGCTCAGCTTAGCAAACAACTTGCTCCTGCATCTTCTCCTGACTGCCCTCAAATGCACTGCATGCTCCTCAGGGCTCTTAGAATAGACCAGGATATCGTCGATGAAGATGATGACTGTGAAACAATCATATAAATGACTGTTAAATAAGTAATAAGCATCATATATATATATATATATATAATAACCTTTTTTCGTTAAAACAATTAAGAAAATACTTTCATGATAAAAAGTTTGAAATTTCTATAAAATCATGTCACTGAAATAGTAAACAATAAAATCATGATTTTTAGATGTCACGTATTTTCACAGTCAGTCTCCATTATTGCAACTACTAAATAATAACTGTTATACATTAGTTCGTTAATACATAATTTTGTTAGTTTGATATGGGCAACACACATACACGTTCCTCGTGTATAATATGCATATACGCATAATAAAGTGGAACGATAGTAAATATCAGTTAATCAATTAGCTTATGGATTTATTTACCAAACCCAATAACACCAAAATAACCAAACTAGAAAAGTACCAAACAGTTAACCCAGTTTTTGATTTCGTGAATGACACTAACACTTAATAAATGTGTCAACCTATTGTATATCAAACTAAAGTATGTTATTATTGAATACATGATAAAGTATGTTTTGGCGACAGATTAAATTTTAGTTTTTATCTATCAAACTTATATAATATAACAGATAGGTGATACTTTTTTTTTTTTTTGAAAAAAAATCTTAAATTACAATAAAAAAAAGAAATAGCGTTTTTACAACAAGTGCAACATTTGTTTTGAAAATAAAGTAAAAAAACAGAAGAAGCTAAAGTGAGGAAAATATTAGAATCGTGTAGCAAGCCAAAATTGCAAACCATCCCCAAACCACTCACCGCCGCCAAGGGAAATTGCAAGCAGCTGGTCCAGAATCTGGCGGTCAAGCCGTTGAACAAGTTGAGCAGAACCAGTGGACGGAGCGCATGACGACGATCATTTCGCTCCCTCCATAGGGTGAAGACTGCAGCCTGTAAAACATATAGCGCAAATCCCATAGTTCTGTCTGTCCAGTCGTTAGAGACACAGTCCACAATAGTTTGCTAGTCAGTAGAGTATCGAGTAGAATAAACTTGCGAGGCGAGTGATATATCATGGTTTTTTATAGTTTTTAGCCATGATAAAAGTATGCTTTTTGAGTCTTTTGATTTGTTTCCTAGGTTGTTTTTGAGTCTTTACAGGTTTTCTAAGACTTTGGCATGGATGGAGCAAAGTGGAGCAATTTGGATCGTTATGGAGCATTAATCCGGAGAAATCAGTTCGGAGTCGAATCAGAGAGAAGGCATCGATCGACACTGCTTATGGAGCATCAATCGACAACCCGTTTAGCCGACGAGAGAAGCCAAGTTTTGGAAGTTTTACAAAATTACCCGAAGTTTTCCATAATTGCAACACAAGTCTCTGACGTGTTTAGAACATATATATAGTGTTTTTAGGTTTTAGAAACCCTTAAGTTTTATTCTAGCAAGTTTTATTTTCTGCTACCTTGAGAGATTTTTGAGAGCTATTTGAGAGACGGATCTGAATTCTTTTGTAGAGAGAAGATTCCTGAGCTCCTTCTTTACTCTTTTAATTTTTATTGCATATTATTCAGAAGGATGATTTGTGTTTCATTGAATATGTCTGAGTAGTTTGCTTGTTAGGTTCAGGGTTTTCACACGGTTTTTATGAATTATTAGATCTGTTTATTTAGGATTCATTATCTTTCTAGATCTTCATCATAGGTTGTTCTTCATATTAATTCTTGATTGATAACCTAGAATTAATAGCATAGGAAAATAATTTGATATGAGAATATAATTGTTTTTCCTGATAAAACCTTTTGATGAGCAAAATTACTTCTTGCAAAGAGATTTGATTAAGTGATTTTGTGAACAAACTAAACTTGTTTTTAAAGCTAATTTTTAACCTTGAATTTAAAGAGATTTGGAATTTTTACTTTTAAATCTAGATAATATTTGTAGTGAGAACTGATTTATTTTACAAAAGAGTTTAGAGTTCAAGATCTGATCTTAATTGCTTGAATCGTACGTATTTATTTATTGATTTAATAATTTGTAATTTCCTGAAAAATTCCCTAGAACCTAGCTTTTTGATCTTCTGAATATACAACACTTTTATTTAATATATTGATTTTCTTAATTTAAATCAACTTGTTTAGCTTAATTATAAAACTCTACAATTTATTGTGTAATATAGAGTCCTTGTGGAATTCGACCCCTAAGTACTACAATGATCTTTTAATTTGAAAGAGTAGCTCAAAGATTTAATTTGAGCATATCAGCAAGATCCGCTCAAACACCCGCAGAGAAAGCACAAGAGAAAAACTGGTGATTCCTTGTCTCGATAGCAGAGTTGCAGAGCACACAAGTTGCATCAGCGCCTCTGTTCCATAACAACAGGCAATCTCCCGTTGAGAGCCGGTTCTGGGCAGCTAACCAAACAAAAAAGAGTATTTTGGGGTGGCGTGTGAAAACCATACCCCTCTGTACCAGGCAACACCACTTGAGACCAAGCGAATATTGTTCCAGGTGTCCTTTGTGGAGAAACAGGGGCGGTAAGCATCATTTTTCCCCTTCCATAAGACCATATCTTCCTCAGACGTTAGAGTAGTCCATTGTGTGGCTAGGTCATCCTCCATTAAGTTAAGATGGAGGGCACGATGATGTCGCCTACGATGGTTCCAGGCCTCAGCCACCGTTGCCATGCGACCAATCCCCATATCAATGGGTCCTCTCATCCCAACAATCTCAACCATGCATCCCATACTAGACCACTGATCAAATCAAAACGATGTCCGCTGACCATTCTTGACAGTAAACTTTGAGAGGGGCCAACAGATAGGTGATACTTATCTCGATGGGAAACTGAGATCTGAGACGTTCTTCCAACGACAATGTTGGTTAGCTCGATGTCGGAACCATGGAGATATCGGTTAGAGATTTCCAAAAATAATCTCAGTAAATTAATTAACACCTAATATTTCACTTCAATGGAAGAAAACAAAGCAATAGTCAGGTTTCAATATATTATACGACAAAGCAAAAAGAAATTCTAATGGTAAAAGTACAAGCCAATGATATATCGAACACCGTATTATATTTTATACCAATAGATGAGTACTATGCACTACAAAGTCATGAGTATAATTATATCATCAAGCAATACGCAGTAGAGAATATAATTAAACCGCCGATGAAACTAATAGTTGATAGTCTCATCAAGCGATATAAGAATAATAAAAGTGAACAAGTCCGACAAACTATAACATGAGCCTAATGGTAATAAAATCATGAGTTACTTATCTTTTAGAAGTAGACATATGCTTCAAAGGATCGGCTATCATAAACGGATATGGAGACTTGGGAGGCGAGCCGCATCACAATCATACACGACATTGAATAGGTTTTTTTTTTTTTTTTTTCATTTTTTCTTTAAGACAGTTAGGGTTGGAAATTCGTATTAATAACGTGTCATCGTTTCTTATATTATTCTCTATTCCATAATATACAACATATATATAAAATTACAATATTAACATTAAAGTTTACATTAATGAACGGATAATGAACATTCATAAAACAATATAACTATTTATAATCATATATATAACTTTTTATGTAAACGGAGACAGTATGACGTCTAGGAAAACAAATAATAAAAACAACTTTGTATGTACGTAACACATGAACGTCACTCTCTAGCCTCTCACAATGTGACAAATAATTTTTATTCTATTTCGCATTAATAAATAAAACGAAAGAAAACTTTCTATCTACTTTTTCACATTCACATATATCTAGCTCACATCCAAAATTCAGTTTATTTCTTTGAGTAATAGTGTTATAGGCTAAGTCTCTAACAAAAAAAAAAAACCAATAAAATTTCAAGGAAAAAGCTTTAAAACAATTCATCCTATATATATTATATATATATTGTTTAGAATTTTGGATTAAGCTTAAATAAATCTTTTAAGAGGAATACCCTAGAATAGCACGAATTTATGTTTTTCTTTCAAAGTTAGCACACATGTTCAAATATTACAAAACTAACATTATTATTATTATTTTATCTTAAATAAAAAATTAACTATAATTTTTTATTTACAATTTTGAAAGCTTAAGTGAAGTATATGATGCTTACAATGAAGCTTTGGTCTTGTTCTTCTTCTTCATGTATCAATTCTGATGTTAGATTTTAAGATTTTCAAAGTGAATTTTATGGCTTTTAACTAAGAAATTGGGTAAATTTGTAGTGAATATGATCGTGATGATTATTGGAAGAAGAAGAAGCAGAACGGAGATGGAAGAAGAAGCAAAAGAGGAACGAAGATGGAAGAAAAAGAAGAAGAAGAACAAAGATGGCAGAGAACGAAGACCGAAGAAGCCACGTCGTTACGATGTAACGCAGATGCGAGGTCCTTGTTACTCCATTCTCAGCCAAAACATTCTTTGAGATTCCTGAAGAAACTCTTCTACGATATGTATGTCTAATTATGAGTGGTCGTCTCAGAGCTAAACCAATGTTAATTTGGGTATTGGAATTGTTGGGCATTGTTGAAATCTGATTATTAGTGATGGCTTGAATTGTTGGGTATTGGAATCTAAACTGTGAATAGAATAGAAAATCATATGTAATTTTGAAGCTGAAATATGTATTTGAGTGGTACTCTCTCCTCTTTGGACATCAAAGTTATTGCATACCAAGTGTTTGATATAATGTCATTGCAAACAAAACAGTAGGTAAATGTACAAAAGTTTGTCATTTTTGTCGATGTCGATGTCTTCGGCTTGCACTTTGTCGATGATAGAGTTGGCTAGTAGTGTTGATGATACGGAGTACATTGTTAGATGATCTTCTGATTATGATCATCATCATTTCTAGGATTTCTGGATATTTAGGAAAATCTTCCTAAATTTCAAGAACTTCTTCTTAAACATCGTGAAATCCTTCTTAAATCTAAAGAAATGAGTTTTTTTGAATCTTTTAATTTATGTTTTGCCATAAAATATCACATATTACTCCACTTGGTGAGTGATATTTGATTTTTTTTTGTGCACATCCTGATATTTTATATATATATATATAGAAGATTAATAATTTGATTTTGTGTCTTCTTAAATATTTTATGAAGGCTATTCTGAAGTTTAAGGTTTTCTTCATAAATATTATTGAATCCTTCCTAAATTTAAATAAATGTGTTTATAAATCTTTCTACACTGTTTTGTCTCAATATGTGAAAGATTACTCTGTTAGTGAGGGGTAATGATATCATTTACCAATACCCAGACTTTCTATGAAAGTCATCATTAAATTCCAAAATTTGTATGAAGGTCATCATTAAGTTTAAGGACATTTTCCTAAATTTCGTCGAATCCTTCCTAAATTTCGTGGAAAGTGTTGGATATTTGATGCTAGTTTTTCAAGTTGCAAGAACATCATAAAAGATTTTAAAAAATACAGAGAACTTAAACAAGAAGGAAAAACAGAGTAAAGATCCTTGTTAAGAGCACAAGCCTCCATAAGCACAAATGCATGAAATCATCATCGGATCTAGTGAAGACAAACAATGATACATACTGAAACCTAAATCTCCAAATACAATCACAGATTCAAAACTCAAACATCATTATACTTCCACCATTGTCTTCGGTTATGTCTTCTTCTACCTTTTCCCTATATTATTATACTTCCACCATGTGACATGGTTCATGTCTATCAGTCACCTCCTCCGCCGTCTCTGCACTATCACCACCACCACTACCGTAGCCCTATTGTGATCTCGGTTCTCCATCAACGAATCCACAATAAAGATACGGAGACGAACACTGGTAACAATCACGATTCAGATAAGTATCGAAACCCTAATCAAAATCCAGCCAATGATCCTTCTCAATTCCATAATCCTCACAATCATATTCCTATGATTCCCTAGCCACTGATCTGTCATCGTACCATGACCTCATCAGACGAAGGAGCTGCAGCTGAACGCACCGCCTCAAATGTCGTCTCTGAATTGAACCTTCGATCCTCTTCACGCAATACGATGGAATCCTTTGGCTCTTCCTTTAAAACGTGATTCCAACGCGCCACATCTTTCAAATTTCACTTCCACACTCATCGGCCAAAGGCTTAACCTTCATTTTTTTTATGAAGAAAAGTTAATTATACTACTCTCTCCAAAGTTATGTATAATTAGATTCATAATAAAAAATATTATTTAATTAGATTATGTGTGCTAAATTTGGAAAATATAAAAGTGTGTGAGGTTTGGAAGAAAAACTTAAATTGTTATTTTTGAGAATTGCCCATCTTTTAACTCAATGTGTAGTTGGAAAAATCGTACTGTCAATCCTTAGGTTAATTATTTTATCATTTAAACCGATTTTAAGGATGTTTGTGTTATCTTATTAAAGGTCTAACCAATTTGAAGTGTTACATTTTTTATATTTTCTCTGTTTCACAAAAATATTATTTAACATTATTTTAAAAAATTATTATTTTATTTTTAATGTAGTTTTAAAAATTAAAACTCTTTTTATTGCAATTTTAAAAATTAAAACTCTTATTTAATTGTAATGAAATTAAATATACAAACAAAAAATTCAAATATTATACACTTTTTTTGGGTCAAATATTATACACAACAGAAACAATAACAGTACAGCCAAAATAAATAAATAAAAGTTAATTATTAACGTAAAGAGTCCACAAATAATGCATGTAACCCATCTGGTAATGGTACACATAAATATAACTACATGTTCTCTTTTTATTTATTTATATCTCCCAAGACACATCTACAACCGCATAGAGAATTAGAGATAGAACACGAAGAGATAATTTATAAAAAAGCTCTAAGCTCAAATTAAAGATGTTGTTAAGAACGATGGCGGCTGCTTCCCCACGGCCACCACCATCAACATCCCTAACATCACAGCAGCCGTCACCGTCACCGTCGCAGCTTCCCCTCCGTACAATACCGGGATCGTACGGTTGGCCGTTGGTTGGACCATTATCGGACCGTTTAGATTACTTCTGGTTTCAAGGTCCCGACAAGTTTTTCCGGACAAGGGCAGAGAAGTACAAGAGCACAGTGTTCCGTACAAACATTCCTCCGACGTTTCCTTTCTTCGGCAACGTTAACCCTAACATCGTTGCCGTCCTCGACGTCAAGTCTTTTAGCCATCTCTTTGATATGGATCTAGTTGATAAAAGAGATGTTCTCATCGGAGACTTCCGGCCTAGCCTCGAGTTTTACGGCGGCCTTCGAGTTGGAGTTTATCTCGACACCACCGAGCCAAAGCACGCCAAGGTTCGTACATACGTTGCTTTACTACTATTATACATATGATGAGTATATAAGTAATATAACTAATAAGGTAGCAAACAAAGTAACTATCTATATAGATAATTTGGTCTACTGGTTGATTGTGGGAGCGTTTAAATAATACCAAATTGGATTTAAGAAGTATCGGCAGAGGAAGAAGAGATTAAATTAAAAAAAAAAAAAGAGATTAAATTACTTATTCTAGCTAGAACTCATCTATAATTAATTAACCCCAAGACTCTTTTCCAAAAAAAAAAAAAAAAAAAAAACCAAGACTAATCGAACCGTAAGAGATGACAAAGAGTAGACTACACGTAAGAGATGTAATTTTAATATCTACAATCCACCGTTGTTAATTGAAGAGATGTAGATTTTTTAGAAATCAATTTTAAAAAAAAAAGTTTCCAAAACTAATCGAACCTAAGCTAACTAGTTTTTTTTGTTTTTATTTATCAAAACCTAACCTAACTATTTATCATTAATAAAACCTGAACAAAAATATAAAAGGTTGAAATGATTTTTTAATAAAATTAATTTTATTATTATTATCTATAGATATATATGTTTTTAGTGTTTTTTTAAAAAAATTATATAGTGACTGGATTTGATGTCTGATGATTTTTTAGTTTTTACTATTAATTAATGGCGAATTCAAACCAATTAATAGATTTTTTCCAGATAATTTAGAGGATTTATTTCTAAAAAAAATATGAAAAAAGACCTTGTAAAAAAAATGATAATTAAGGGATATAAAAAAAAAAAAAAAATTGTCAGTCCTCTTAGAGAATTTGGCAGCAATAACCAAAAAAAATTCTATAATTCACTCCGTAACTACACTAACCTTTTTTTTGACAAACAGCTACACTAACAAGCTTATATTAGCTGTATTTTATATAATAAAAAAAAAAGCTTATATTGCACAATCAAATGACATCCCTCTCTCCTCTTCTTGCATACGTACACGTTTATACACATGTGTGTTTTTTTTCCATTTTTTCTTCTTCTTTCTTTTTTTTTGTTTACTATAACTCTATATTTATCATATTTGCTTTGAATATTTTTTAAAAAATATATAAAACCAATTCTACCATAATGTAGATCTTTCACACATATCATGGTTTAAATTTGAAAAACCAGATTCAATTTTATTTTTGGAAATAGATAAACAACTTTAAATTTAAATATTATATAGAATGCAATACTATTTTCTTTTTATATCATTCAATATACAAACCACCATACTATTCTATAATTTCTGAGTAAAATTTAACAGAATTTTCATGCTTTTGTAGAGTATATCGTTCTATTTTAGGTACTCGTTGAACTAGATAGCTTAAATCCTAATTTTTATTTTCAAATAACGAAGTTATGAATTGTGCATTTTAAACATAGGGTATATCATTTATACTTGGTAGGTGTTAAGTTTGACAGTTTGGGTTTTCAATGTTATGTCTTCTAGGGTTTAGTGTTCCTTCTTCATTAAGCTATTAATATGAACCATTCTCTTGTTCACATTCAATTTGGTTTTTTTTGTCTAGTATCTTCTTGTAGTTTTAATTCAGTTTCAGTTCTCAATTTTTGATGGTTAGGATTTATTATTTTTTGTCATGTTACTATTTATTTTTTGTCTTATTATATAGAATTCATATTTAGTAATAGTCACACCGGAGGAAAAACAAAATAAAAATATGAACTATTTTCTTTTTCACATTCAGTTTTTTGTCACTTTATTATTTATTTGTTGCACAAATTATACAAATTTCTATTCTATTTTAAAATTTTTAAAATAATTGGACAAGTTGTTGTTACTATAAAACCTACCAAGGTAGACTTCCCACGTCATCACAACACAACTCCTGGCTAGCATCGCGTACATGTCACGTTGGACTCTTTTTGTAATTTTCCAATGGGCTTTGGTTACGGTTCTTCATTTCGTTTGTAGAATTGGTCACACGGCAAATTAACCCTTTCTTAAACATGTGAGCCTTTATTATACGTCATACTAGAAAAAAAAAGAAGAAGAAGAAAGGTATGCACATGTACGATGTTACAAGCTTAGTAAAAACAAAAGTACTATGGTGTCTTTGTTGAAATAAAAGAGAGGAAAAACAACTAAAATGTGTAAATAACAGAAAGACAAAACCAAGAAACAGGTTTTTTTTTGTAAAACAAATACGTATTTTTTTGTGTATTTACATACAAAATATATCCACAAATCACAGTTGAACAAATTAATATACATAAAATATTTTCTCGTTTTACATGTATTTTATATGTTAATGGTTTAACGTTTTATATGTATTGTTTACACTCAGTTAAAAAATTTCGCGATGGAAACACTAAAACGAAGCTCAAAGGTATGGTTACGAGAGCTTCGTTCAAACCTAAACACTTTCTGGGGAACAGTCGAAACAGAGATATCCAAAAACGGCGCCGCTTCATATGTATTCCCACTCCAACGTTGTATCTTCAGTTTCCTCTGCGCCTCTCTCGCTGGCGCCGACGTTTCCGTATCGCCGGACATAGCTGAGAACGGTTGGAAAACACTCAATACTTGGCTTGCGTTGCAAGTCATCCCCACTACTAAACTCGGCGTTCTTCCTCAGCCGCTCGAGGAGATTCTTCTCCATACTTGGGCTTACCCTTCTCAAATAATCGCCGGAAACTACAAGAAACTCTACGATTTTATCGACGAGAACGCCGGCGATTGTATCCGGTGCGGTCAAGAAGACTTCGGGTTGACCCGAGAGGAGGCTATTCACAATCTTTTATTCGTGATGGGGTTTAACGCTTACGGGGGCTTTTCAGTCTTTTTACCTTCGTTAATCGGGAGAATCACCGACGACTCCGGTTTACAGGAGAGGATTAGATCCGAAGTCAGGAGAGTTTGCGGATCCGGGTCGGATCTTGATTACAAGACGGTTAACGAAATGGAGCTGGTTAAGTCCGTGGTCTACGAGACGCTGCGTTTTAGTCCTCCGGTTCCGTTGCAATTCGCACGTGCGAGGAAAGATTTTAAGATAAGCTCACACGATTCGGTTTTTGAGGTTAAGAAAGGTGAGCTTCTCTGTGGCTATCAGCCAATGGTGATGAGAGACGGTAATGTTTTTGACGAACCGGATGAATTTAAACCGGACCGGTACATTGGTCAGACCGGGTCTGAGTTGCTTGATTATCTTTACTGGTCTAATGGTCCACAAACCGGTACGCCTAGCGCCGCGAATAAACAGTGTGCAGCTAAGGACATGGTTACACTCACGGCCAGCTTGATCGTCGCCGATTTATTTCTCCGTTACGATTCGGTTACTGGTGATTCCGGTTCAATTAAATCTGTTGTCAAAGCTACTTAAGTGGATGAGATTCATTATTGTGGTTGTTGTGTAAATTAATCATCTTCAATGGTTTTACATGTTTCGAGTGTAGAACTCAAAATAATCCGAACATATTTTATTTTTACAAATTTATTTATTTTATTGATGTAACATAGCGTGATTTGATTGGTTAGGAAACAAAGATTGATTCTTTTGTAAAATCTAATTAAGAAAATCATGAGAAAAGTAAGAGAGCATTTTATTATTTATAGAGAAGTACACGATAAGCTATCGATGAGCTTCTTTGAATGGTTTAACCATTTCTCAAGAACGTATTGCTTCACCTTCCCCTCGTCATCTCCGAATACATTGCACAATGCCTTGACGTAGTATTGTGGGAACTTTCCATTCACTTTCACGTAGTACACAATGATGCGTCCTTCATCTCTACAGATATTGTCTTCCATAGCGACGGAAGGAGAAGTTTTGGGCTTATTCATAGGGGAAGGAGGGAGTGATCGTGCTATATTTCTTCTTATGCAATCTTCTAGAGGGCTCTGCTTGGCTAATGAGATTGTTATAATCGAGAGATAAGTTACAAAGAAAATGATGACGATGCTCATGGAAGTCTTCATTGTTTGCTTTTTTGGCTTCGCTTTGATGTTCTAAATAGAAAAATGGGCATTACATATATATGATAGAGATTAGCTGAAAGGCTGAAACCGTAAATTGTTAATTAAAACTTGAAACTTGTTTTACATTAACTTCATCTTCATGTTTCATCCGTTTTAACTTGCACTTTTATTGTTTTACATTAACTTCATGAAATTTTATTAACAAGTGAAAACACATATTACATGTCGGCAAAAATATTATCTTATGGTATAACAAAATAGAAAACCAATAAAAACTTGCTTTCAGAGACTGCCAGTCTGCCACGTGACATTTGTAGGTTAACTATAACTAACAAATACTACTATTTCTAACTTCAAAAATATTGGTAGGTTAAATGTAATTAGTATTATATGTTTCAGTTGTTAATAAAGAAACCTCAAGATTGGTAAAAATGAGTTTTTTCATATCAAAGATTTCAAGAGATGGAGCAAAACAATCTTCGTATAATGGAGAAGAACAAGAAGACGCCATGTACTCATCTAACCCAACCGTGAGTGATGAAGTGTTACTAAAGATTAATTGATGCAGAGCTCATCTCATCGACAGATCCGAAATGGTGGAGCTGGCCGCCGGAGTTTTCGAGCTTGTTCAAGTTTTTGACAACGGTGTGGCTTTAGCTATGGTCGTGAGGATCGGGAATGACTTACAATGGCCTGTGATTAAAGACGAGCCAGTGATGAAACTCGATTCACGTGACTACCTGTCTACCTCTTCACTTTGCCTATTAAAGATGGAGAGTCACTTAAAATTTGTTTGGGTTAGTAGTCTTTCTAATGTTAGTACATTGCAATTCTAATTAGATTTAATAAACCAATTAAAAAACTTTATGGATTTGTATACTTTAATGAGAGCTTTTAACATCAATTTAAACGGACGCTGAGTTTAAAAAAAGTGACGTTATCATTCAAAAGTCAGTTATCTAACAGCATCAGTGGAGAGAGACTCACCTAAGTTTATAAAAAAAATTATATTTAATTATTTTTAATTTATTTTAATTATTTATTTAAATTTTAAATAAAAATAAAAAATTAAACTAATTATATAGTGACATGCGGATAAAAAAGTCTTTCAAGGATTCTCAAAAATTCTTAGTTGAGAATCTATTATATATCTCTCTCTTACTTTTTAATATTTTATTAATATTTTTTTTGTAAAAACTAATTTGAGAACTTTACACTGCACATACTTTAAGGGTATGCCCATCAGTAATACTCACATGTGTGTCTCTAACTTTTAATAATATTAAAAATAATACTCATCTAAATTTAGATCTTCACTTCTTTGTTTTTATTTTTTTCTCCTTCCGTTAGTCATTCTTAAATATGGGTGTCTTATACAGTAGAACCTCTATAAATTAATACTCTTTAAATTAATATTCGCTATAAATTAATCAATTCTCCAGATCTGAATTGGGCCGGTGTAAAAAATGACATATTTCGATAAAATAATAAAATAATTATTTTATTGAAAACCCAGTGTAAAAATATGGTCCCATCAATATCATAAATTAATAATCAAGTAAACTATATATATATATATATATATATCTAAGAAAATCTAGTGAAATATATGACTCTATTGTTGTTTGCTTATTACTGAATTTGTATTCTTGTTGGTGCTTATCTATAATATTTCTGACTACATCAAAACTTCTGGTGTTGTCTTCTCAAATCGCATCCAAAAATTATGAAAAGTTTTATACGCAATAATTGATTCCTTATGTATAACTTGTTATTAATGTACCGAAATATCTTCTTCAACTTCATTATCACCATGAAAGATAGTAGCAGTGATTTTTTCTTAATTATGAACTTATATCTGTATCATTTTTACATGGATATTCTAGTAAACTATTGGCATCCATCCTATTACGATAATCAAAATTATTAATCAAATCATTAAGTCATGAGTCGTCACTTTATAAATTAATATTTTATTAATTTATCGTTTAATTAATAATTATTAATTTATCGATAAATTAAAACCTCTATAAATTAATAAAATTTCATGGTCCCGACCTTATTAATTTATAGAGGTTTTACTGTATAATTTTTTTTAATTAAAATGTGTTTTCTCAAACAATCAAACAAACAAACCTGCTTAACTAATCCAAATGAGATAACGAGTCTTTGCATCAAATACATAGTTGTATTTCTAATCATACATGTGAGGTGAGAGCATCAAAGCACGATATGCAAATTCAATTCACAGGTTCTTGTTCTCTTTGTACTAAACCTTTGCAGCTGCACTCCAACGTCAAAAATGTCTTCGATAACGCTTTATGAACAAGTCTGAGATCACCTTTGCAGCTGCATTCCTTTTTCAATGAATTAGCAATAAGTGCTCCAGTGACTGCCTAAACTTAACTTTCAAATGATAACTAGGGAAAAGATAAGATATTAACATCTCTAAGAAACATGTGTTTACCAATGTATCTGTGTTTACCAATGAAACATTGATTACCAATGAAGCCTCTAACAACATGCACTTGTTTTATTGGAAACACATAGACTTTGATGCTCTCACCTGGAACTGCTGGATAAACATGTTTTTCTGCAACAAAAACAAAAAAATAATTACACCATTTTCTCACATAAAGAGAAATCCAATATTCTCAATTCGATTCTATCAATTATGTCTCTCATCTTCACCACATTCACTACATACATTGTTGAACCATCAACCAGCTAATACATACTCAACACAACCATATTTGGATAAGTTATTGCTGCTAAAAATCAAAGTCAAGTTCTGGAAAAGAGTAACGAGACCCACTCCAAACCCATGAAGAAAACTGAGTTATAGGTGATATCTCAGTTTCTGTTACTTTAATTACTTGCTCCTACACACATATAGCACACACATCACAATCACAATCAAATCCAAGAAAGCCACACTAAATCTGATCTTAGTTATTGTCAATTACCTAGATCTAGTAATCTAACAAATTAATGGACTTACCATGATCTTCTTGACCTTAGACACCACTGAACAGCAAACTCAATGGTAAATGTATGAGAGAGGTTTAAAACATATGATACTTTTCATCATCAATTTCAATTTTTGGCTCATTGGTTTCACTAATTAATGACTTGAACGTTAATCAATTACACCTAAACTACAAAAAGGAGCAAGTAAGACAAAGTCGAACAAGGGTTGAAAATCAATATATGGATAATAGGCATATGAAAACAAAAGAACAAAACGGCTTACACCTAGCAATGACATCTACTTGTGATCTAATTAACATGGAGACACATTTGTGGCAATTAGTTCCCCACGAATACCAACCCTCTCCACATAAGCATTCAATTTATCAAATACACCACAACGTAGACAAAAGACACAGTTTTTACACAAACCTAGATTAAATTGAATCATTCAAGTCAACAAATCGAACAAGATGTAGAAAACAAAAAAAAATCAAATTTACACTAACCGAGATAAAACGAAAGCAATCAAACATTAAAATTTACACAAACATGAGTCAATTGTTTGTTTTTATCTGGAAACCAATCAGAAAATCCATTATTTTGTTCTCGTCGATTTTGGTATATCGAGAGAGAGAGAGAGGGAAGCAACTGAATAAAAGAAAAAGGGAAAAACTAAAAATTAAACAAAATAAACCGTAACCACTAGATAGGTGACACGCTATGTGTTTGTGGGTATCTAAAACACTCTGTGCAGAAACATAGGTCTCTGAAAATTTCCGATTAAAAACGTTATTTTTCATTCATTTTATTATTAAAAAAAATAAAAAACATCCCCAAAGTATAATTGATGGGATGCTCTAAGTGAAGCGAGATATTTTGGCGTCGGCTGTTACATCGTTTTTACAATCAGGCTTTCAAATTAATGAAAATGACCAAAAAAAATAGTATGCAAAAGTAGCAAAAAAACCTCATACTTGACCAAAAAAAAATTGGTATTTTGGCGTCGGCTATAATTAGCAAAAAGTTCTTCAAAATTTTTAAAAATTATGATGAGTTCATAATTGACAAAAAAATATAGTACTTTTTACTTTTATAAAAAAACCCCAAAAATGAATATGGTATTTAGGCCCTAGATATTACCGGACGGCCCTGTTTACAAGTAAAGTTATTATATTAGCTTCAGTTTTGTCCCGGCGTTAACAATCGTACAAGCCAGTCATGGAAAGGGCCTGTCGGGTTCAATCCTGGGATTCCATTCAGTTTCAGGTTGTCCACATTAATGCGTCCTTCATCTCTACATAAAGTGTCTTCCATAGCCTCGGAAGGACGCATCAATGTGGAAAGAGGGAGCGATCGTGCTACATTTCTTCTTGTACAATCTTCCAGAAGGATGTTCTTGGCTAATGAGATTGTAGTAATCGAGAGAAAAGCTACAAAGAAGAAGATGATGATACTCATGGAAGTCTTCATTATTTACTTTTTGGCTTCTCTCTGATGCTCTAAAATAAAAATGTGCATGTACATATATATGATAGAGATTAGCTGAAACTGTGAATTGTTCATTAAGACTTGAAACTTGTTTTACATTAACTTCATGTTTCATCCGTTTTGTACTTTAACATTAACTTCATGAAGTTTTTTAAACAAGTGACACAACACGTATTACATGTCGGCAACAATATTATTATTTATAACTAAGACAGATGTGAACGTGGTTGGGTCCTAGAAAAAAGTAGTGTACCTCGATTAACACCGAAAGCAACACACTGTCTAATACGTAACTCTTTTTGTTTTTTACTTACTCGATAAGATTCTTTTTATAAAATCAGAAGAAGAAAAAACACACACTTTAATCTTGAGACTGTATTAAGAAACTTCAAGATAGGTAAAAATGAGTTTTTTCAGATCAAAGACTTCAAGAAATGGAGCGAAACAATCTTCGAATAATGGACACGAACAAGAAGACGCCATGTACTCATCGAACAGAACAGTGAGTGATGAAGTGTTACTAAAGATTGATGGATGCAGAGCTCATCTCATCGACGGATCCGAAGCGGTGGAGCTCGCCGCCGGAGACTTCGAGCTTGTTCAAGTTTTTGACAACGGTGTGGCTTTAGCTATGGTCGTGAGGATTGGAAATGACTTACAATGGCCGGTGATTAAAGACGAGCCAGTGGTGAAACTCGATTCACGTGACTACCTGTTCACGTTGCCGGTTAAAGACGGAGAGCCGCTTAGCTACGGCGTCACCTTCTTCCCCATCGACGAAAACGATGTCGTTTTCTTGAACAGTGTCGAGTTGTTAGACGATTTCTTGAGAGAGAACTCGTGTTTCTCTTCGTCTTCGTCTTCTTCTTCTTCTACGGGTGTTAAGAACGGAATTGATTGGAAAGAGTTTGCGCCTAAGGTTGAAGATTATAATAATGTTGTCTCTAAAGCTATAGCAGGAGGTACAGGGCAAATCATTAGAGGGATGTTTAAATGCAGTAATGCTTACACTAATCAGGTTTTGTAACTAATCATTAAATTTTTCTCCCAAGAAAATAGATTAATCTCAAATTCTGAATCTTGGGTTTTGTTTTTTTTTTATGGGAGAACAGGTTCATAAAGGAGGTGAGGTTATGATTACAAAGGCTGAGAAGAAGAGTGGTAAGTCGTCACAGAAAAATGCAACCACAAACAAGAATCAAATCAATAAGAATCTTCAACGGTATGATATAATTCGCATAAGAATAATTATTTTTAAGGGCGTTCAATTTAGATTTCAGTTCCAATCTTAGTTTTAGAAAAATAGTCACCATATTGTTATGGTATTAGACGCTTTGGTTTCTAAATTGGGTATATTTCTAGTTCTTTGTATCTTTATCTCCTATGAACTGTAATCTTTGTGGTGGTAATACATATATAGAGTGAGGAGATTGTCGAGAGCGACCGAGAAATTGAGCAAGACGATGTTGAATGGTGTGGGAGTGGTGAGTGGCTCCGTGATGGGTCCAGTTGTAAAGTCTAAGCCAGGGAAAGCATTTTTCTCAATGGTACCAGGGGAGGTTCTTTTGGCTTCACTTGATGCTCTTAGTAAGTTAAATTGATTGTTATTAGCTTTCTCAATAACACTTGCTTATCTTTATAATGATAATACTAAAAATAGTCTGATTTGATTTTTGAAAATTAGATAAACTACTAGACGCTGCTGAAGCTGCAGAGAGACAAACTCTTTGTGCTACGTCCAAGGCTACTACCAAAATGGTTAGTGAGAGGTAAGCTTCATTTTCAAAGCTAAACTGTGTAAAGGATTTGTTTGCTTCAATATTATTGAGATTGCATTTTTGCATGGAAAAAAGAATCACATGTTAGAAATTGTTCAGTTTTGCATCTGCCAAGGAACGTTCTGCTTGCTATATATTGGCGTTTACGTTTACAATTAACAAAAAAATGTTTTGTTTAGAGTTAAAGTTGTGAGTTCATTTAGTCTCGAAATGCTTATTTAGCGTTTGTGTGCGTTAACATTTAGTGTGAATGTCTCATATAAATGATGTTTATAACATGGACAGGTTGGGTGAGAGCGCAGGGGATGCCACGAGAGATGTGCTAGGCACAGTGGGACACGCAGCCGGGACTGCTTGGAATGTCTTCAATATCCGCAAAGCTTTCTCTCCTTCCTCGTCAGTCACATCGGGGATCCTAAAAAATGCTTCACGAAAGTGATCTTTGTTCAATTTTTATCATTGATCAGCGTTATGTATGTTTTCGGGTATGGAATAGTTTTGAAGGTAAAGATAAGATTATAATGATAAAATTCTAAAATGTGCGAATGTGTAATCTTTACTTTATCAAATGTACGTCATGTGTTTTAGATACAAATTAAATCTTCTTGAAACTTATGATCAAACAACTTGTTACTTTGCCAATTTCATAAATTCATATTTTTTATTAGTATCAATGACAACTTTAAGCTCTAATGATGCAAATCCATTAGCAAAAGGAGTTTAAGAGTAAGAGTAGTGTGTCTCCGTTCCTTGTCACCGTACCTCTTCCCAGGCCAAACCATCCTTCTTCTTCTCTACACATGCGACCCTCCTCAACCACCCGAACCTCCTCCTCCCTTTTTGTCTTGTTTAGAGTTAAAGTTGTGAGTTCATTTAAGTCTCGATTTGTTTGTGTTTGTGTGCATCTACGTTGATACTTCGAGTACGTGTCTCACATTCAGTGAGGATTATAACATGGACAGGTTGGGTGAGAGCGTGGGGAAGCCACAAGAACTGGCTTAAACCTTAAACATCAGAGTCGTTATGTATTTTTTTATTTTTTTTTGTGTTTGGATTGATTCGTAGGTGGAGATTATAAAAACCTAAATGTGCAAGAATGTAATCTTGAACCTCAAAACAAAGAAAACCCTTTTCTTTACCAAAGTGTGCATCTGTGTGTCTAAACAACACAAGACTTAAACATATCTTCTTGAAAGTTGAAACTAAATGACTAAAAAGTAAAAATAAATATAAAAACTTAATCTACCAGACTCTTCGACCCAACATCAAATCCTGAAATTTCAATATATCAAAGAAAATATAATTGAGCTCGATCTAGTTAAAGATAAAAACGATGATCAAGAAAGCAGTTGCAAATCTATCGGCAAAGGGAGTCACTAGTGCAGAGCCTCCGTTCCTCTTCGCTGGTCGATGAACCATACCGACGCCTCTCCCGATCCCATGTCCACCTTCTTCTTCTCCATGGCCGCCACCGCCTCCAACAGCATGGCCTCCTCCTTCAGAAGCATGACCACCTCCTACACTAGCATGGCCTCCTTCTCCTGCACTAACATGACCACCTCCTACACTAGCATGGCCTCCTCCTCCTGCACTAACATGACCACCTCCTACACTAGCATGGCCTCCTCCTCCTGCACTAACATGGCCTCCTCCTCCTGCACTAACATGACCACCTCCAACACTAGCATGGCCTCCTACTACACTGAGAGCGCCTCCTACATGAGCATGGCCTCCACCTTCAACGTGAGCGCCGCCTCTGGAAACCACAATGGTACACTTGAATAAAAGTAAAGTGATGATTAGGAGGACGGCGTGTTTCCCGGCATAATTGGTAACAAAGGGTGCTCCAGTCTTCGTGATTCTCATGGTGGTAAATATCAAACATACACCTTCAACAAAAAAAAAAAAAGTTATCAAAACATTAAACATACATGCGTGTTCTACCTTATAGCTTTGATTCTTAAATTGTGTTACCTTAAAACGAAATAAAAGAATTTGTTATGGTGGGGTGAGATGCTTTTGGAAAACCTCTAAATATATATACGCAAGATTCATGAAATTATTGTTATTATTATTATTATTATTATTATTATTATTATTATTATTATTATTATTATTATTATTATTATTATTATTATTATTGTCTTAGGATAAGTTGTGAATAATTCTAAAATATACTCTTTGTTTTTATCTTTCCTTTTAAATATGGATAAAATTATCATAATAAATGTAAAGTTAAATTTTCACAAAACCTCACATGTTGTTGTTGTTCTTGTACGGGTATTACATAATGAAGCATAGCATGCGAAATTTGCATATAAAATCCATGAAGTAGGTAAAAATGCACGAAATTATTGTAGGTAGCATGCATGTATATAAATATTTTTAAACGCACACTTTCATCCATTTATTCTTAACTTCCTAAGATGAGATTAGCATAATTGAGATTAGCCAATATGATTATTATTATATAGATTTCTGTTTGGTCTTTTTAATTTAAAGACTTAACACTAAGAGCAAACCCATTGCACAACCTCATTTGGGTATCTCTATTTTTTAATAATACTAAAAATAATATAAATCTCTTCACATCCTTGCTTTAAATTTTTGTCCTCACATTAGTTATTCTTGGGTGTCTAATCTGTTTTATTAAAAATGTGTTTAAAGTACAAAAAAATTGGATCATATTCTGAATATTGGATCACTATTCTAGTTTCTTCAGTTGTGAAAGATTTCAAGTGACAAGAATGCTTGAAGATAAAACTCAAGAAGTCCCTTTCTTCCTGTGTTCCCTTGTACCCTGATAACCAACTCCATAACTTAACGGTTCCATCATCGCTTCCGCTAGCCAACAAAGTCAGGTTTGCTGATGATATATCGATGGACTATACTCAGCTTCTTGTGCCCCTTCATCTTTGTAACCAACTGGCTTCTCGCAACATCCCATATCTGAAAGAAAAAACAAATATATCCCACATTGATTTTTATGAAACTCAGAAGTTATTAATAACACTAGACCGAAATCTAAAACTAAATAAACCTGAACCACACCATCAAAGTTACTTGATGCAATTTGGCTTTTTATGTAGCTGTTCCAACATAAACTACTTAGCTTTGACCGACCAGCCAATTCAACAACAGGATAGTGAATATCCCTGTTATTGTTTACTTAGCTTTGGCTCTCAATCAGTTCCGTATAGTAAAAGATGTGACAGAGAGTAACAATGCTCAAACTAAGAACCTGAAGTAAAAGACAATTATGTAAACCTCAATGATGGTCGACAGCTTGGCTCTGGATGCAATAACCACAAGCAGAAAGAAGCTTCTTTTGGACATTTGAGCAATAGCTTTCGATACAGCTTCCTCTCTTCTCGAGCTACAAGATGGCCTGACATTATGAACAACAATGCCTTGAGAGTGAGCCGAATTCACAATCTCGACAATTTGTCTGAAAACGTGCAAGCAATCGAAAACATTGACAGATCGTTCAGGCTTATCCAACCACTGTCTCAAACTAACAAAAGGGATTGAATCGTCTTCACCGGACTTGTGTGTACCAAACAAGCTTCTGACATACTCATCAACATGAGAGGAAGGCTTGGAACGAGATGTGATTCTCTCAACAGGTGAAAACTCAGTGTTCCTGTCTGAAACACCAGAGGTATTATTGAATCCCCTAGAGTTAGAATTTGAAGAACCTTCCATTTATCATCCACCAAAAGCTAACCAGAAACCAACAAGTAGTAGTAACCAATGACTTCTCTGAATTCTCAACTCTAACAATTCCCAAAAGCTCTGGTTAATAAACACCTCCTCCAACAATTTTGTTAGTGATACATCTGGCTCGCTGGTACCATCTTGAAATTGGAATCCAATTCTCTTCACGTACCTATGAACACAACAACCTCAACAAAATCAGATTTGTTTCAATTGAATCAGAACAAAAAAAAAGGTCGAATCTTTGAATGGGAAAATCAGAATCTGAAAATAAAGGAATCAAATTTTGTGAGAGTAAAACAAAAAAGAGACTCACCAAAAGAAAAATCGATTGGGTTGTTCTACTCGATTCTGAAAAATCGATTCATGCTTTCTTGGTTTCGTTTGTGTGGAAACGAAGGAGAAAAGAAAATGAAAGAAAAAAGAAAATGAAAAAGCAAAACAAAACAAAGCAGACCAATCAATTTTTGACATGTGGGTGTCTCCCAGTATCTAAAATGATGGGGGCAGAGACACAAGTCTCTGATTAATACTACCGATTTAAACATTTTTTTTTGATTTTATTGTTAAGAAATTAAAAGACATCCCAACTGCAATGGGATTGCTCTAACAGCATTGTTGATCGGATATTATGAATAACACAACGCGTTATTATAAAAACATCTTACCCGTAGATTTTGCCACGTGTATATCATCTCACTAGATTAGAGGAAAATGAGTCGTCTCCTTCGTCAACAGAGAAATATATAAATCGTTATCTTTTTTTATTTTGTCCCCAAATAAATCAACCAGATCTGCTTCGAAGAGACTCGTTCGTTTACCCCCAAAATCTAAGCTATGGAGAAACCGTACGGATACGCGAGCGTGAGCATGACCGGTATAGATCGAGATCGGAAGGATATTGATCTTGAGATGGGAGTCGGAGAAGCGACGCTTTACCCAGGGCTAAGCTACGGCGAGAATCAGCTCCGTTGGGGGTTTATTCGTAAAGTCTATGGGATTCTCTCAGCTCAGCTTCTCCTCACCACGCTTATCTC
The DNA here is from genome assembly GCA_024034495.1 of Camelina laxa. Classification (NCBI taxonomy): domain Eukaryota; kingdom Viridiplantae; phylum Streptophyta; class Magnoliopsida; order Brassicales; family Brassicaceae; genus Camelina; species Camelina laxa. The sequence goes on along the minus strand of CM043880.1, from coordinate 20,133,642 downwards.
CGCCGTCGTTGTTCTTAACCCTCCTGTTAACGATCTCTTAACCGGATCTCCTGGGATTCTTCTCTTTCTGTGCATCGTCCCCTTCATCTGTACGTAGATCTCTTTCGAAACTTCTTGTTATATATTAGTTTTTTGATGTGGTAATTAGAATTCCTTAAGGTTTGATTTAAGATTTCTGATTTTGGTCATTTTTTTTCTTCTGGTTAGGCGGATTCGTGTAGTTTGTTTGAGGTGTTGAGTTGATTAAAGATGCAATTCTTGGATTGTATGATTCATTTGTTAGTTTGTGTTGCGTGATTTTAGGGATTATAAATATATGATGTTGTTCTCTGAGATGATTCGATTCTTTATTCTTGACTGCTTATTTTATCTGTTTGGTTCAACCTGGTGCTGAGAGGTAGGGATGATAGCTAGTGTATGAATGTTAGGATTCAGAACCGTGTTGTCGCTTTATTTGTCACTGAAATGTAGAACAAAGAACAAACCGGAAATGTAATGAAGGATTCTGGAGCATCTCCTGAGCTCAAACCAACCAAATGCTCGGCAACCCCATATGTCTGTTAAATCCCCTATTACTCCTCATTTTTTCCCTATATTGCTAACTGGATGTTAGTGAGGGTGATAACAGCTGAAATCTTCTGTCCCGTTATGAATACTTTTCAGTTAGCTTGTCCTCTATGAGGTTTGCTTCTGTTTGCTCTCATTTGATGTTGGTTTGCTTGTTTTCGTAGTCAGAACAGTTTATAGTTTTTGTCTAGGAAGGTTCTCTTGGTGGCATCATGTGCTCAGTTAGTAATTGTGGTACCTTGAATTTGTGTTACTGCTCATGTGATTAATTACTGGGAGATAATTTTTGCAGTAATCTGGCCTCTTCACATTTACCACCAGAAGCATCCTGTTAACTTGATCCTCCTTGCCCTGTTCACTGTCTCATTGAGTTTCACTGTTGGTGTCAGTTGTGCTATGACAGAAGGTTAATATCTATTTCCCTTTAATACCATCTGTTTGTTATCAATCAATCTTGTGATTCTGTCCAGTTCCAGCCACTTCTTTACTTACCTTATTTGTCAAAGAACACATTTTGCCTACAACTTGAAACAGTAATGTGTTAATAGTCTAGTAACAATCTCTATTTTTGTCTACGTATTTTATCAGGAAGAATCGTCCTTCAAGCATTGATATTGACACTGTCTGTGGTCGGGTCTCTAACCGCATACACTTTCTGGGCTGCAAAGAAAGGAAAAGACTTCAGCTTCCTTGGACCCATTCTCTTCACCAGTCTCATCATTCTTGTAGTGACAAGCTTCATCCAGGTCCGTCTTCCAAAATACTCCCTCCTGACCAATAAAACCAAAACACACATACATACATACATACATACATACATACATACATATATAGAGCCTTAACATTTTGTTTGTTATCATAATGTTGCAGATGTTCTTCCCTCTTGGCCCGACATCTATTGCCGTATATGGAGGAATCAGCGCATTGGTATTCTGCGGATACATAGTCTACGACACCGACAACCTCATCAAGCGTTTCACATATGACGAATACATCCTCGCATCAGTGGCTCTCTACTTGGACATTCTCAACCTCTTTTTGACCATATTGCGTGTGCTGAGGCAAGGTGACAACTGAAAAGGAAGCATAAGATGATGTTTTCAGTGATCTGAGTTATAACTATAAAGCAGAACCCAATTCCATTATGTGATTTACATTTTGTGTGTATATCTTACTTGTGTTTGGAGAATTTAGTATACGATGCCGCTAAAACGATTGTGTAAACAAAATCAAGAAAAAGTCTGATTTTCAAGTTGAAATTAATATGGTAATTTTGGCGGAATTTAGATGCCTTGCTCTTATCTTATCAATTTTGATACTCAGTTTGTTGATACAAACGTAACATTTCAATTTTTGTGTTGAAACAATTTTACTGTGCACTCTCTTTTTTTACGACCTCATTAGTAACAAAACACCAAAAGAAAAAAAAAGAAACTTTTACCGACCCCAACCTCATCTTTACCCACGGATCCGCCATTACAGACGAAGAAGATCATACAAGCAAACTACAATCTCTCTCTCAAGTCTGAATTATGAGAGGTCAGGATCGGATAAACAATACCTTACCGGAGGAACTAATCCTCGAGATATTCCGACGACTTGAATCGAAACCTAGCCGCGACGCTTGCTCTCTCGTCTGCAAACGATGGCTATCCCTCGAGCGCTTTAGCCGCACCACGCTTCGTATCGGTGCTTCAATTTCTCCCGAAGAATTCGTCTCTCTCTCTCGCCGTTTCCTCCATATTACCTCTATCCATGTCGACGAGCGTCTCTCCGTCTCCCTTCCTTCGCTCTCTCCTTCCCCTGTAATGTTTTTTTGCCCTCATCGAATTTGGGATCGGATCCGCCTTTGTTTTAGGATTGTTAGTGGGTTGACTTGTGTTCAATTGATCTCTGACTCTACGATTCATGATTGAATTTGATTGAATGTTAAATTTTGTTTGAATCTGGATTTAAAATTTGCTTCTGTTTCTCTTCATTGATCTCATTTCTGGAGAATGTATTTTTCGAAAAACATAGTGTAATTGCTACGTAGTTTTATCATCCTTCTCAAGTTATGCTTACAGTTTAAGAAACCGGTCCTCAATTATTTTGCAGACGAGAAAACGTGGGAGGAACAATTCGTCCCCGTCCCCGTCCCTGTCGTCGTCAAGTAAGCGTAAGAAATTGAATGCTAAGACACATTCTGTAGCTGAGAACGTCGAGTCTTGTAGCTTGGCTGATGCGGGCTTGACTGCTCTTGCCAATGGATTTCCAAGATTAGAAAACTTGAGCTTGATATGGTGCCCTAATGTTTCTAGTTTTGGTATGTGTTCCCTCGCTGAGAAGTGTGCTTCACTTAGATCTCTGGATTTACAGGTAACTTAACCCCTTGTATGTTTTAGACCGATAAAAAAATATGATCTCATATGCTTAGGATGTGGTCTTCAGGGTTGCTTTGTTGGAGATCAAGGCTTAGCAGCCGTTGGAAAGTTTTGTAAGCAGCTCGAAGATCTAAACCTACGTTTTTGCGAAGGCGTAACTGATGTTGGATTTATTGATCTACTTGTTGGCCGTGCCAATTCCTTGAAGTCTATCGGTGTTGCTGCCTCAGCAAAAATAACAGATTTATCTATGGAAGCAGTTGGTTCTCACTGTAAATTACTTGAAGTTTTGTTTTTGGATTCTGAATGCATCCATGATAAAGGATTGATAGCAGTGGCTCAGGGATGTAACCGTTTGAAAGATCTGAGTCTTCAATGTGTTCTTCTGACGGATAAGGCATTTAGCGCAGTGGGAGACCTGTGTGCTTCGTTGGAGCGATTGGCTTTGTATAGCTTTCAGCATTTCAGTGACAAGTTAGTGATGTTCCTTTTAAGTACCTTAGGCTTTGTGATGAGTGCAATGCAATGCTTCTGGTGCATAATTTAACTGTTAGAGAAGTCAAGGGATCAGGAAAATCTCAGGCTTTTGCTCTTGTCTTTCATTACGTGCTTCTGTTATATATTTTCTTGTGGGGGTATAAGACATTTAAAACGAAGATGTGCTCAATGTTGGGTTGACCATATGCAGGACATGGAAGGACACTTGCCTTTGTACTATGGCCTTGTGTAGGATAATGTTTTACTTGATGTTATTTTGTATTTCAGGGGCATGCGGGCCATCGGTAAAGGGTGTAAGAAGTTGAAGAATCTCACTTTAAGTGATTGCAGCGTTCTGAGTTGCAAAGGTTTAGAAGCTATTGCTAATGGTTGCAAAGAACTTACGCGTGTAGAAATTAATGGATGCCACAACATTGGTACCCATGGACTAGAGGCAATCGGAAAATCTTGCCCGTACATTTTCTTTCTCATTTTCTTTACTTCTTGTTAACATCATCTGAAATTGATCAAACCGTTATTTCCGGGTGTATGCAGGCGCCTCAATGAGTTAGCTTTATTGTATTGCCAAAGGATTGGTAATTCTGCTCTTCAAGAAATTGGTAAAGGCTGTAAATCCCTAGAAATACTTCACTTAGTAGACTGCTCAGGCATTGGAGACAATGCAATGTGCAGCATTGCTAAAGGGTGTCGCAACCTCAAGAAACTCCATATCCGCAGATGCTACGAGGCATAATCTCTCATCTCTTAATAAAGTATTCCTCCTAATTTGTAGACTTATAAACTGTTATTTACGTTTATTCTTTGTGTAGATTGGAAACAAAGGAATTATAGCTGTTGGAAAGCACTGCAAATCACTAACCGAGCTTAGTGTCCGGTTTTGCGATAAGTAAATCCTGCAACTCTTTTGAATCTTGTTTCTTAAACAGTACGGGGACAAAAGCTAATCGTGTGTTTTTGGTGTTATCCAGAGTTGGAGATCAAGCATTAATCGCCGTTGGAAAAGGTTGTTCCTTGCAACAACTAAACGTAAGTGGTTGTAATCACATCAGCGATGCTGGAATTTTAGCAATCGCCAAAGGGTGTCCTCAACTTACTCACCTCGACATTAGTGTTCTTCAGGTAAATAGACCCAATCTTCTTTTCTTAAAACAAAAGTGTGTGTGTGTGTGTGTTGTTTTGAGATCTCAAGCTCGGGTTTGATCACAAAAATTCAGAACATTGGAGACATGGCATTGGCAGAGCTTGGAGAAGGATGTCCTATGCTGAAAGACTTGGTCTTGTCCCATTGCCACAATATAACAGACACTGGTCTGAATCATCTTGTACAGAAGTGCACACTTCTGGAGAGTTGTCACATGGTTTACTGTCCTGGGATCACTTCGGCTGGAGTGGCTACTGTCGTCTCGAGCTGTCCACACATCAAAAAGGTTTTGATAGAGAAATGGAAAGTTAGCGAGAGGACAACAAGACGAGCTGGATCGATCATCTCTTATCTCTGTATGGATCTGTAGATCGTCGTAATTTTCAAGGTCGGTTTAGGAAGGTTTGTGTTTTGTTAATAAAGGCACAACTTAGTTCAAACCTATGTTAAGACTTAAAAGACATAATTGTTTTTTGTTGTAAACTTCATATTTATATATGTCTTTGCGAATTGTTTGTACAAAAATTCTTGTAGTATAAGATTTAATGCTCCTGAAATTGGTTGGTTTCAACATTTACTGGTTTTGGTTTCATCCATGGTTTCAACTTTAAACATTTGGATATCTACGAAACATTATTATCACTCGTCTTTTCCGTTGTCTTTTCTTGTCACATGTTTCGTAAGAAACTTGTCCACAAACTCGCTAAAGTTCTTATTAGATGATCCACCGTAGGCCACGGCAGTCTCCGCTTCCTTCTTCCACCTTTGAGCGTTTTCTCTCAGCTCTGCCGCTTTTTCTCCAACGGTGGCCTCAAGCAGCTTCTCCGCCACAACCTCCCTCGGAACAACCTTTTCTTCAGCAGCTCCACGGCCTAGTCTCACTCCTGTTTTGAAAACATCAACCAAGTACACCGCATCAGTCACTTGATCTCCCCACTGTGGAAAACAAACCACAGGGACTCCGGAAGTTAAAGCTTCCATTGTGGAGTTCCATCCACAGTGACTTAAGAAGCAAGCAATAGCAGGATGAGCTAACACTCTCTCTTGTGGACACCATTCCACGATTTTACCCTTTTCTTCGAGCTCTCGAGGCAAAACATGTGGAAGATGACGTGACCCTTCTTTGGGAGGCCGAACCACCCATAAGAAGGACAAGCCAGAGCTCAAAACGCCATGAGCAATCTCCTCCATCTGCTCTTGCTTCAAGCGGACTATAGTCCCAAAGGAGATATAAACGATTGAGGATGGTTCTCTCGAGTCAAGCCACTCTATGCAGTCACTCGCTGGCTCAGAGATATCTCCCTTAACGTCAGAGCTTATGGTTTGAGCCATCTTGAAGAGTGGACCTACAGGGCTGATGATGGCTTGAGGACAAAGGTGTGACATGTGGTTGATGATATCTTTTTCTAGTTCGTAAAAAGTGTCGATGAAAAGATAGAAAGGCTTGTCGTTTTCGAGTCGCTTGAACTGGTCTAATATGACTTCTCCGTAAGCTGTATAGGGAGACGAAGGGTGAAGAAAGCTTGGGAACTCGTCATGCTTGAACGATGGCAAGCAAGTGATTTCAACGTTTATGTCAGGCTCGGTTTCTGTAGGAAACTTAACTAACCGGTGGTGGTAATAGTAATAAGCCGTTAGACAAGCGCAAGACTGAACCCATAGAATAGCCAAAGGGATTTGAAGCTCCTGGGCCACGTCACATACCCACGGCACATAAGCGTTGTTTATAAGACACGTCACCGGTTCCTTGTCATATTTCTTTACGAGATTCTTGATCTCTTGTTTTCCGACAGCTTCAAGGTGTGGTCGGAAGGTATTGAAGTTGGCTCTCTTTGCGTGGTCGTCGGCTAAGCCGTCAGAGAAGAACTCGAACCGGAGGAAACCTAAACCGACCGGTTTGAGCACGCCGTCTTGAATCTTGTTGGCTTGACGCATCTTCTTCCCCAATGGCTCCTCTGTGGTGACAAAGGTGACGAGTAAGCCTTTGGAGGCTATGAGCTTTCCGAGACGAAGAAGAGGGTTTATGTGACCTTGGCCTGGGAAAGACACAAGCATCACATGAGTAAGACGACATGGTTCCATGGATCTTTATTTAGACCAGAGAAAGGTTATGTAATAGAGGCAATAGTGAGCGCCGAAGAGTGTTTTTCTATTCTTCCCTTCTTTAAGAAAACTAGAAACTGGTTTTATTATCTTTACACTGTTCAATTTATGTGAACATGCACCTAATACAAAATAACAAGATAAAGTAGCAAAACGAGCGGCAGGCAAAACCATACACGTTTTCTTCCTTGTCTTTTGTCTCTTCATAATATCTTGGACGTACGATCTGTAGAAACTTTTCGTATATATACGATATATACAATATACCCAATATGAAACACTTTTCGTATATGTGTATGTTAATGTAATAATGTTATAATTATAACCTAAAATTGTATAATTATAAGGTGCAAACAAATACTATTACATTAACCAAGAATGCCTTGGACTAACTGTTTAAGTGCACAGGTTAGATCCATATATTCCTTAGTTTGATTTTTGGTGGAAGGAATTCTTTACGCTATGTTATAAGAGATTGATCAAGACTGGTCTTAAACTATGGGAGAGATCTAATAAAACCTTGTCCCAAACTCTTTCTAGTTAACAAACCAAAAATATACTACTATCTATACTAGTATTTTTGCATCAATTTTTGCTCCAAAATTCTTTTTGGAAATTTTATACATTTAATGCATTGATTTTAATATTAGTTACCAAAAATTCAAAATTTATTACAGGTAAGATTTAAAAAAATAAAGAAATCTTTCTACCTCATTCAAACATATATATATGATTTCCTTTCATTTTTATTTAAACTTATATTTAAATTATCTTGAATTATTCTATAATATGGTTAGTTAATAAAAATTCTGATTTTTTTCCTGTATTACAAAATTTAATAAAAAAATATATTACTCAATAGATGAATAAAAAATACGGGTACAATATCCCACATCGCTAAAAAATTGATCAATGATTTAGAGTCATACTATAAAAGAGACCAAAATGATTCTGAATATAGAAACCTTGATTTATCAGGCAAACAAACTTTAAAAACTTTTATTTGGTTTATTCCGGTTCTTTATTTTAAAGATTTTTAAAAATTTAAATATGAAAATATTAAAACTTTTAAAAAGTTAAATATAATAAATATTATACCGTAGATACACAATAAATATTAAAAATTAAGATGATATAGTGTGAGTTAAAATATCTCGGGATGGGGTTATATAGCGGGATGGATTTTATCGATATTTATATAAATTAAAAAAATATCATTAATTCGGTGTTACACGGGTAAAACATCATTTCATTATTTTGTTAACACTGTCAGTATCAGAGAATAGACATATCTAATTAAATTGATTAAATAAATATTATGGAAAAAATAAATTATATGGTTTATTTAACAATTATTATATAATTATAGCATATTTAACCAACAAATATAACTTATAATATAAATATTTTAGTTATAAATAATTTTGCCCCCCGGTGTACAACGAGTCCTAATCTAGTTACAGTATAATTTTGGATACAAAATAATTTACATTTCTCAAATAATAAATACACTATTTCTTTTATTTTGAAATTTTTATTCATCTAATTTTATCAGCATTTGTGAATCGAGAGATAACAAAATATAAGTATATGTTGGTGTTGGGTTTCGAGTCTGTTAGAAACCCAATGGTTAAGGTCCATTGACGCAAGAATTCATGTACGGTTAATGGGCTAGCGAGCTAATGACGGCCCCATGCGCGAGGTGGAGAGCGGAAGAAGAACGCCCCCAAGTCGTGAGGAAGAGAAAATCTCAGGATTGATAAGGATTCGTTTATTCGAAACAAGATTGAGGGAGAAGTAGGTCGCAATCGAGGCGGAAGCAAGTTGGATGACTCGATGATTAGATATATAAATAGAGAGAAATTATTCATTGTAACACATTCGACGATACACTAAAATAAATAAATCAATACAATCCATATTTGTTCTTCATACTTGTCATACTAATAATCTAAACTGAGAGCTAAGCCCGAGGTCTCTTTAAGCAATTCAATTCACTTAAAATCATTATTGTGGGTCTTTGCTCCCACAGTATCCTATATATTAACATTTTTATCCTCAAATTTTCTTTCAAATTGTTGAGATTTACCCAGTTTGACACCAATATGACCAAAAATAACTTATTTGGGTTAATCTAGTAACTTTCTCTTTAATCATTCATGTCGCTACCAAAAACATATACTCAAGTAAAGTTACTATCATACTTTAATTACATTGTCCTTTGGGACATGCATCAGATTATAAGTCCATATGAGTAATCCCAAAATTTCCAAATTCAACTATTTTCAACTCAGCTTGTAGAAATCGTGGCTCTCTTAAGCTCAATAATTGGGTTATATTCACAATGCTGACAAAAAATTACAATAATTGTAGGAAAACTTATTGTCAGCTATATGAAATGAAATAAGATTTTAAAATGGTTTATATCAATGGGATGCCAACTTTTCTATATAACTGCTAAAGGTCGTGCTCGTCATCGTAGAAAACAAATGCGAGCAGCTTTAGACCATTTTCGAGGCTCCACTTCTAAATCTTATTTTCTTCTTCAATCTATTTGTCAATTATTTTTTGCCTCTATTCTCTTATGAATTTTTTAAACTATCATTTTATTAACTCATGTTTTATTTTTAAATTTCTACTTGTTTAATTACAAAATTTACACAACATGCATGTACTTAGAGTAGAAAGATAAATTCCAACGATTAATATTCCATAATCTTACAGAAATTTCTTGCACGTCGAATGGTTCAGAATCGTCAGATTTCCTAGAGCTGGCTAAGGTGAGCACGTGACGTTGTTTTGCAAATTGCAATGTCACTGTCTCACTGAATTTCTATTATAATCTTAATTCAGTGGTCTCAGTTGAAGAAGGTATTTCACAAGTTTATGGGAAAATGGTTCTTTTTGCCAACGGTGTGGAAGAAATCTAATTAGTAATGATTTGGTATTATGCATGTTTTGATTTGTGAGTGAATGTGTGACATGTTAAGGTATAATTTTTACGGTTGAAACGGCGTGAATATATATTAAGTACGTAGTTTGTAAATATTGTGCTCTTAAATTTGTTTATCATATGGATTTAATTCTGTTTTACCCCTATATCAGAAATTCTTTTCTGCATTACCTCAACTTATTCTACATACCCTCTTTTTTAATGAAATGACGAAACTACCCTTCTAACAATTTTTAAATAAAATCGAACATCCTAGTTGTACCAGTTGTACGCATTGCACCTTAGTTGTACCCTAGTTGTACCCTAATGTTGTACCCGTTGTACCAGTTGTACCCCGCACAGTAGGATTCGAACCCTGGGCGCGCGCTCGTGCGCATGAGCTCGCAACCACTGAGCTATTGTGTTTTTCGTTGAACACTTACTGATTTAATTATATTTAACCTTTAACAACCTTCATTAAGGGTAATATTGTCTTTTTACCATTGAGGGGTTTTTGAGAAATTGTTTTGATGAAATAGGGTATAATAGATTAGTGTCCTTTATCATATCACCTCTTGAAAAAACTTCTAAATTTTCTGATTCTTTTGCAATCTCAAATTCTAAGTTCATCCACTTTGCTCATAAAAATACTATGACCATGACTAATTTCATGGTAGCTGAGCCAAAGATTAAATTATTAATGTTTAGCATAATCTTTACATAATTACATCAACCAACTTGTCAACAAACTCCTGAAAGTTCCTCTCAGATGATCCACCGTATGCCACGGCAGACTCCGCCGCCTCCTTCCACCTCCGAGCGTTTTCTCTCAGCTCCACCGCCTTCTCTCCAACGGTGGCCTCAAGCAGTCGATCAGTTACCTCTTCCCTTAAAACAATCCTCTTCTCAGCCTCTCCACGGCTGAGCCTCACTCCTGTCTTGAAAACATCAATCATGTACACCGCATTTGTCACCTGATCCCCCCACTGTGGGAAACAAATCACGGGAACTCCTGAAGTTAAAGCCTCCATGGTTGAGTTCCACCCGCAGTGACTTATGAAGCAAGCAACCGCAGGATGAGCCAACACCTTCTCTTGTGGACACCATTCCACGATCTTCCCTTTTTCTTCAAGCTCTCGAGGCAAAACTTGTGGTTCTTGGGATAAGGCTTCTAAGGGAGGCCGCACGACCCATAAGCAGGACAACCCGGAGTGTAGGACGCCGTGCGCAATCTCCTCGATCTGCTCTTGCTTCAAGTAAGCCAGTGTCCCAAAGGAGACGTATACGACAGAGGATGGTTCTTTGGAGTCAAGCCACTCTATGCAGTCACTGGCTGGCTCGGAAATGTCTCCTTTAATGTCAGAGCTTATGGATTTAGCCACCGTAAAAAGCGGACCTATGGGGTTGATGATGACTTGAGGGCAGAGCTGGGACATGTGGTCAATAGTGTCTCTTTCTAGTTCTTGGAAAGTGTCAATGAGAACAGAGAAAGGCTTGTGAAGTCGCTTGATCTGTTCTAATATGATACCACCCAAACTGGGAAGGGGAGAGGAAGGGTGAAGGAAGCTAGGGATCTCGTCATGCTTCAACACTGATGGCTTGAAAGGGATTTCAGTGGTAATCTCCGGCTCGGTTTCTGTCGGAAACTTAACTAACTGGTGGTGGTAGTAGTAATAAGCGGCAAGGCAAGCACAAGACTGGACCCATAGGACAGCTGAAGGGATTTGAAGCTCCTCGGCTACGTCACACACCCACGGGACAAAAGCGTTATTTATAAGACATTTCACTGGTTGCTTCTCATATTTCTTGACCAGGTTCTTGATCTCTCTTTTCCCGGCAACTTCAAGTGATTTTAATAACAAATCAATGCCTTCGTAAACAAATCCGTCGTCGAAGAACTCGAACCGGAGGAAACCTAAACCGACGGGTTTGAGCACGCCATCTTGAATCTTGTTGGCTTCACGCATCTTCTTCCCCAATGGCTCCTCTGTGGTGACAAAGGTGACTAGTAAACCTTTAGAGGCTATGAGCTTTCCGAGACGTAGAAGAGGGTTTATGTGACCTTGGCCTGGGAATGATACGAGCATCACATGAGTAAGACTAGAGGGTTCCATGGATCAACAAGAAACTGGTTTTATTTTCTTTACACTAATCCAATGTATGTGAACAAATAACAAAAGAAAGTGGCAAAATCGTACACGATCGTCCGAGTACTTTATCTCTCTTCGTACTATCTTAAAAGATCTCTATTATGACCATACATAATTTACATATCCTTTTCCACGGGGCCCCTTCTTTGTTTGTTTTTTCTGACTTTAGTTGATTCCAAACGAAATCTCTGAAGATAAGTTTTTTTCCTTCTTTTCTTATTAATGATTTTAGTCATGTTTGTTATACTTTACAACTTTTACTATATAGTAACAATCAACACTGTTGTCAAAAAAAAAAAAAAAAAAAAAAACAATCAACACTATGTGCAAAATAAAATAATTATTAAATAATTTTACTGTAATTTTTATTTACCAAATCTATTATATTTATTGATAAAATTATTATTTGGAATATATTTTTGTATATATATTTTTAGTTTTTATTTAAAGTTATAATTAAAAACATTTGTATAATATTTAAGATTTAATCTGTGTGAAATATTGTAATATCAATTATATATTATCACATAAACCAAGAGTTCTTAAAATTTATGTTGAAGATTTTATAAAAATTTAATTAAGTGATACAATTAAGTTGGAAAAAGAATACACTTAGAGCAGGGCCAGTGGTGTTTCTCTCTGGGTTACTCTGGCCCAAAAATAAAGAAAAAACCCACAAAGAAATGAAAAAATAAGAGAATCGTTTCCACAATAGGTATCTGAGAATCGGATGAGAACCGCTACGTGGCGGATCATGATTGATCAAGGGTAAAATACAATAAAAAAAAAAAAAAAAAAATTCTTCTATTTTCTTCTTTCTCTTCGACGTTCTCTCTTCTATCTCAACCTAGATGGATTCGCCGTTTCGCCATGAAAATCACGCGATTGACCTTGAATCATTGGATATTCCACCTTAAACACGAAAAATCTTGTTATATGAGAGAGATCTGTCGACGTTTCGGTTTCCAATCGAGATTCCTTTCGATATGACGATTCGTTGCTCACGGCCTTCTATCTCTGACGGTGATAACGGCGGCGGAAGGTTCCTGTGATGGGATAAGGGGACGGCGAGGTCAACCGGCTGACGGATCGCACACACACAAGGTTCGGCTTCTCATCTTTGATTAGGAGTTGTAAGGTTAGGGTTTTTTACGAGAGTTTGAATGTAGTGTGAGTCTGGGTTTACAATTATGATCGATTGTTATTTGGTAGGCTAAATCCGAGTGTACTTATGCGATTCCTTCTCTGCAGCTTTAAACAGACTGAAAAACCGTGTGTTGTTGTTTGTTGTCTGATTATTAGTAATTGGTTTTATACTCTGTTGTGTTGAAGTAACTGATTGAGTATAGTATTTGAGGAAACTTTAATTTGTGTTCCTATAAGCTCCTCCCGCATATGGTCTACATTGTGGCCTCTTACCTCTCTGAAAAAGCCAAATTTTTTTTTCATTGACATATTTAAGTTCTCTTTGAAGTGGCTGTCTCTCCCCTTGAGTTAATTTTTTTTTTTTTTTTGGCTGTTCTATAGGTTGGAAAGCTTGGAAAAGTTCCATTGATAAACTGTACTAAGACCAGCATGTCCTTCAAACTGATCTCTTGTGACAGCGACTTCTTTGCTAATTTGGTATGCCTCTACTTCTCCTTGCTGGTTATTTATTCCTTAAGTGTTCACTCTCTGTTTTGTTTGGGGAGAATTTTTTCTACTTAAGTCCACTATAACATTTCCTTTTAAGATCTTAATCTTTTGAAATTTACTTGGATTCCCATTTCTTTTGCTTTTATTTCAGTATTGTATAGAGGCAAGAGCTATTGTTGTTAGGTGTGTGTGCAACGAAGACATGTGCCATGTTGCTAATGCTATAGGAGCAACCATGGTACTTAGATATGCCTTTTCCATTCTAAAAGCATTAAAACCAACTTGCCAAACGTTTGACTAATATATACTTGTTTTAGGGTACCACTTTTGCTGACATGGAGGGCGAAAATAGATTTGATCCAGCACACCTTGGAGCTGCTGACGAGGTTGTGGAAGAGAGAATCGCAGATGATGATGTTATATTGGTTAAAGGAACCAAAACAAGCAGTGTGGTATGCCATTTGCTCTCTGCTTTAAATTATTGCTTAATTGTTGACAGTTCTATAGCACACAAAATCTATCTTAAATATATTATATTTAAAGTTATAAACATTATTACACAGAGTTTAATCTAGCTTTGTCATGACTTTATAAGCTTTTTCTGTTAGGTTTTGTTGATCTTAAGAGGACATGCTTGATGAGATGGAGAGAGCACTGCTCGACTCTCTATGTATTGTCAAGAGGACCCTTGAGTCCAACACGGTAACATCCTTTGTTCTTGACTAATTATCTATGCTGTTTTATTATCTATGTTGTTCTTCACTGTTTGATTTTTTAAAAAGAGAAAATAATATTCACTCAATGATTGTTTTAGAAATATATCTTGACTTTAACCATTTGATAGGATATGATGTTGTAAAAGGTGAAAGGCTTGCTGCATTTTGAGTTGTCTAGTCTAGGGGATATACTGAAAAGTGTATATCTCTTTTTAGGACACTCATTACAAATGTGAAAATTTTTAAAAAGTAAAAAACTTTTTCTCATTAACTGATTAAATCGTTAAAACATATCTTTCTTTATATAACCCCTACATATTAACAAACCTTGCCCTTTTTTAACAAACTATTATCTCTCTTTAAGAACACTTTTAGCTTCATGGATCGTAGCAACCCTTACAATTACTCTACCCCTTATTTTGTAGATCTGTTGAATTCTCAACGGGATCCAAACACTTCTCAAACTCCTCATGTTCCAAATCCACAGAAACCTCTCAGCCTATGCAGTTTACCACATCTTTCCCCTCTCAGCCTTTTCCATATTATTCGCAACCAGTTCACTTTAGCTCCTCCTCTGTCCCTTCAGAGTGTATCGAGCTTAGTTTAGATGAGAATGAAGAAGAGGGAGGTAGAGGAAGTAGAAAGAGGTGGACTACACAGGAGGATGTCAAGCTCATAAGCGCTTGGTTAAACACAAGCAAAGATCCGGTTGCGAGTAATGAACAACGATTGGAATCCTTCTGGAAGAGGGTGTCAGACTATTTTCAAGCAAGTGAGAGAGCATCTGGGACCAAACAAGTGAGAGGGCTTATTCAATGTAAAGCTAGGTGGAATAAGATAAACCACAATGTCAACAAGTTTGTTGGGTGTTACACACAAGCGAGTGCAAGAAGGAAGAGTGGAGAATCAGAAGATGATGTGATGAAGGTGGCACATGAGATGTACAAGAATGACATGGATAAGCCATTTTTGCTAGAGCATTGCTGGAGGGAACTCAAGCATGATCAGAAATGGAAGTCGGAGGACTCAAGCGCTAAGAGGAGTAAGCTTGATTCAGAAGGAGTATACTCATCCAGCTCAACAAACGATGGCACTGAGTTGAGGCCTCCAGGTGTTAAAGCTTCTAAGAAGAAAGGTAAGAAACCGGCAGTGATTAAAGAGGGTGAGGATGTTTCTGCGATTAAACTAGATAAGATTATAGCCATGAAGGAAAAGGAACAACAGGCTAAAGATAGACAAGGCAGAATGAGATTACTTGAGAGTATCCTTAACCAGCCTAACCTTTCACCAGCTCAAGTAGCACTTAGAGACAAGCTAACTGATGAAATGTTGACCCACACATAGGTTATGAATCTGTCTCTTTAATACATTTTCTATATTGTGGTTGTTTTTGTTATGCATACATGTTCTGGATTCGATTAGTTTTGGTTATGCATACATGTTTCGATGTGATTAGTTTTGGTTATGCATACATGTTTGGATGCGATGAGTTTTTTTTTTTGTTCTGCATTCGTATTGTTTTGGTCAGTTTCTGATTGGTGCCTTTCTTATGTTGCACAGGTAGTTGGTGTCAAGGGGACATGTGAAGCGCCTTGTACTCTAGTGAAGTTGCAAAAGACAAAAGTCCCGTGAAGGTGGACCTCATGGAGTAGTGGAAGCTGTTAAGTCTCGTGAAGCTATATAGTGTTGTTTGTTGGACGGTTGTTATTAAGTCCCGTGAATTGGTGTTTGTTTTTAGTGTCAAGTTGTAGGTCTATCTTTTTCTATATATTGAAGAGATATTGCATCGTATCCTCACAACTAAGTTATCCTTTCTTGTTCTATCTCGAACCGTTTTTATCTCTCTCTTTTGGATTTTTTTTTTAAGTTAATAAACTTCAAGTAATATCACTAATCTAAAACTTCCTTCAGTTTTTATCTCTCTTTTAAGTTTCTAACTTCAAAACCACTAAATAAGCCTATTTATTATCCACAAAAAGAAGTTTCAATCTTTAAAACCCACAAAAGTTCTAAAAAGATGTCAAATTGGAGTTCCGACGAAGAAGTTGATGCAATGGTGGAGGAAGAAGTTGACAGTATAGTGGAGGAGATTCAATACCAATGCACTCACACGGAAGAGCCACCATTTCCAGTTTTCACAAGAGTGCACATTAATAGAGACCGGGAGGGGGGCCATATACGGTTATGGAATGATTATTTTAGTGAGAACCCGACTTACACTAAAGGTATGTTTCGTCGTCGCTTCAGAATGAACAAACCGTTGTTCCTGCGTATTGTTAATATTATTGAGAATGGAGTCCCGTACTTCAAACAAAGACGAGATGCAACTGGAAGGCTTGGTCTTTCGGCACTTCAAAAATGTACGGCAGCAATCCGTATGATGGCATACGGCGGTGCGGCAGATGCAGTGGATGAATATCTACGTCTCGCTGAAACAACCGCCCACAAATGCCTTGAACAATTTGTAGATGGAGTGATAAATTTTTTTGGAGATGAGTATCTCAGAAGACCTACAGCGGAAGACCTCCAACGATTATTGAATATTGGAGAACATCGCGGTTTCCCTGGAATGGTAGGAAGCATAGATTGTATGCATTGGGAGTGGAAGAATTGTCCCACGGCATGGAAAGGACAATATTCACGTGGATCTGGAAAACCGACAATCATACTAGAGGCTGTGGCATCGCAAGATTTATGGATTTGGCACGCCTTCTTCGGACCACCAGGTACATTAAATGATATCAATGTTTTGGACCGCTCACCAGTGTTTGATGATATTCTAGAGGGCCGAGCTCCAAAAGTTACCTATGTTGTCAATGGACGACAATACAAAATGGCGTACTACCTCACTGACGGTATCTACCCCAAATGGGCAACTTTCATCCAATCAATTACACTTCCACAAGGTCGAAAAGCAAAACTCTATGATCAATATCAAGAAGCATGCCGGAAAGATGTAGAGCGTGCATTTGGAGTCTTACAGGCTCGATTTGCAATCGTGAAGAATCCCGCACTTTTTTGGGATAAAAGAAAAATAGGCAAAATAATGAGAGCATGTATCATATTGCATAACATGATAGTGGAAGACGAGCGACATGAATACAATTTCTACTATCCGTCAGAGTTCCATCAGGGAGAAGGAAGCGAAACTTCTCATGTGGATTTATCTTATTCTACAGATATGCCAACAAATCTCACTAATATAATGGGCATGATGGGCATTCGAAATGAAGTTCAGGATACAAAAATGCATGACCGTCTAAAAAAAGACTTGGTGGAGCATATCTGGCAAAAATTTGGTACAACCCAAGAATAGAACCGAGTTCATTTCTTCTATTTAAAAATTTATGTTCGTTTTTTTTTCAAGTTTGTAAAATATGTTTCATATTTCTGAATTATGTAAAATATTTATGTTTTTTCCATGTAATATAAATAATTAAAATAACTTTTTCTTGTTTTGGATTATTTCATAATTTATTAAAATATGATATTAAATAAAAATTGTTAAAAAAAAATTATTTTAATGTTTAAGTAACCTTGATAGGAGTTCTCTAGTGGAAGGGGAATTTTGTTTAAAGTTGTTAATAGGTTGTTTTAATTAGTTTAATATTAATAATATGATTAGTTTAATTAAGAGAATCTTGATCCAAGTTCTTGAGTGGAGTTGGTCTTAAGAGTTTAATTTTGGGTGTTATATTTTCTAGAAAAATATAATGGTATGTAAATGTAAATATATATATATAAAGTGTAGTTTACTTACTCTTGGTCCATTTATTGAAAGAAGCCCATATTTTGTGGAGTGAGACATTTGTGTTAAAGCCCAATCCGTTATCTCAATTTTGACACATTATCGGGGGTAAGCCCTGTATTTTTTGCCGCCGACTACTCCCGACCATACTCCACAGACGACGGTGCTGAGGATCTGTACCGTCCAACCTTTAGCTGTCTTCGCTCTCTTTGATCTCCGTGGTACGTCTTTCTCTTACTGTAATTCATCCTCCCTCTTTTTCAATTGAAGACCCACTATGCTATCTTTAATTCGTGTATCTATATAATGTATACCTTTCCAATGTCATGCTTCATATATTTGTCGTTCGTCTCTTTGATTTCTCCTTACTAAAATGGATTCCCCTTTAGTTTCATTCGAGAATCTCAAAACTGGTATGCTAAGAACTGTAGTGCTTGCGGGAATTGGGTATGCTTTATCTTCTTCGTTGGATGTTCATTACGTCAGACTATTGGATTTCTTGTTTGGCGTTTGGTTTGAAGGTGAGGGTCCTCGTGGCAGTGTCACTTACGGTCTGATGATTCTTCATTTGATCGAGTGGGTTTTTTCAGGTCAAATTATGTCAACAAGATCTCTCTTTTTGCAAACGAGGTACTTGCTAGAGACTTCCAAGGAAAAGTATAATGTTCTTGCTGTCTTCATGGCGGCAGCTGGGGTACTGAGAGCTTCCGCGGCAGGATTCAGTTGGGGTGCACAGAGTTTTGAGATTTCTAAACTAAGAAATTCAGCTGAGAAGCGAGTAGCTCAACTTATAGTTTCTAATGTTAATGTTACACTTCCAACTACTCAGAGAGAAGGTCCCCTGTTGAAGTACTTTGCTATAGCTTTGGCTAGATGTGGGCCTGTTTCTTCCTCTGCTTTTGTGTCTCGCTTCTGCATTGTTAACTCAGGTATATCCTTCAGGCCGGATATATGATTCATTTTGCAAAGCTTTTGGCAACAATCCTATTGGACCAAGACTCATTTGGGTCAGGGAGCATCTTTCTGACGTTCTCTTCAAAGAATCAGGGGCCATAACCGCGGCTTTCTGCAATCAATATTCATCAGCAAGTGAAGAGAACAAGTACATTGTGGAGAACATGATTTGGATTTCTGTCAAAATCTCTACTTACAGCACCGCCAAATTGCTCTGTTACTTGGTGGTATAGAAGATACATTGCTTGGGGACATAGAGAAAATTGCAGAATCATCTTTTCTTATGGTTGTCGTCTTTGTGCTAGCTGTTACGAAACAATGGCTAAAGCCAATAGTGTCTAAAGAAAGAAAGATGGAGACATCCGTCAAAATATTAGTTTCCTTCTCCGTAGAGTATTTCAGGCATATTCGTTTACCTGAATACATGGAGACAATTAGAGAGGTGATTTCATGTTTCCAGGAGAATGATGCTGCTTGTGTATCATTTGTAGAGTTCATTCCTGCCTATGACAGCTTAACCAATCCGAAAGGTTTGAGAAATCAATTGTTTCTGCAATTTTCATATTCAATAATTTTCTGTAGGCTGGTACATTAGTAAGATTTGGAATTTTTCCAAAACACATGAAATATGAGCATTATTATTACTCTTCAATGCGTTTTTCACTTTCTCTTTTGAAAAATTGAACCGAACTTCAAACTATTAGTTTTTATTAGCGAAAAAAGAAATGCACCACATCATTAAAAATTTATGTTGATTGGTGAATTCAAATGACATCCATAAGAAACTGTTCGACCTTTTACAATTACCCCACTCCCATTCACTACCATAATATTCAATTAGGTATTAAATACTATTAATTCAATTCTTTTCAGTTTTTGAATTGTCCTTATCTGTAACTATTATTTTTTGTATAAATTTATAAATTTATTGTAATATTACAATTAGTACATACAAATTTATGTTATGTTTATATATCATCGTCTATGGCAAAAGACCTATGTAGATTAATAATTGTATATAGAACATATATTTTTACTAACCTGCTATAGTTTACAGTGATTAAGTGATTCACAAGAGAAGTGATGATTACTTTTTATAAAACTATAACAGTGGATAAAATGACGAAGTCGTCGACTTGAAGTAGGTGCAGTTTGGCAGGTGTCTATCAAATGAGTAGCATTTGTCTCATTGTCATTTTCCTGTTTTTTTTGCTATATTTCTGTTGCTATCTATGTCATGTTAAAATTTATATGAATTGTTTACAATTTTTTTTTTGCATTTTTATGTTTTGTTTATATTCTTTGTATTTAAATTTATCCAAAATACTTTAATTCATATAGTAACAATTGACTATTACTTATGGTGTTGTTTATTCATATACATAATATAAGAACTTTGGAAAATTAATTAAATCTTTAAATTTAAACCAATGCATGGAGGTCTACAAGTTCAATACAAAAAATTTGACACACTTCCAAAGAAAGAAGAATTGATTCTCTAAATTTTTAACATTCCAATAAAAAAAAGTCAGACTTTTTACATACCACTCCCATCAAAGATTGATTTTTCGGTTTTAAAAGCATTTATCAATTTTGTATCGAAACTTATATTTCATCTTTCATCTTTCTTACCATTCATCTTTCATCTTCCTTACCACTCATCTGTCATCTTCCTTACCGCTCTTCTTCTTCTTCCTTCTTCTATTCAAGTGATAGAACAAAAAAATTATAAACATGGTTGCATACATAGAGGAATTGAATCAGACAAAGAAGAGATTGAGTATTGCAGTGAAAATACTTCGGTTGTGGACACCCCATATCATATTCCGACAACCCATCTATAAATGTTTGATTTTGGTGGATGAGAAGGTAATTTAAATTTATAATTTTTTGCTCTGCATGTTAATTTTTTATTAAATTATATTCATATCATTTGTTTTTTTATTTTTGATGTAGGGTAAAAGAATCGATGCTAAAATCCAAGCTTGAGATTACTTCGATCAATTCATAGACATATTGGAACAAGGACAGTGGTTTCTTTTTTATAGGTTTAAAGTGAGGGAAAGCCAGCAAGCTTCAAGGAACTCCAACAATCCATTTGAAATATTGATTACACGCAAAACACATATCAGCCCAATACCTCCCAGGTCTTCAGACAATTTTTTTTATTTAACAGATGCAACAAAGTTTCAAAATGCTACACTAGATGAGAGAAACTGTTGTGTTGGTAAATTAATAAACCCTATTATGCATTAGAAATTTTAAAATTTTAAGAGTTTGTTGTTTAATTGTTAATGTTAACCATGTGCTTCTGCTTTATCTTTTTCTTTTTTTTTTTTTATTTTTTTTTGTATATTTTTGTGGAAAGGTGGTAGGAGTAGGAGAACATCATTTTATTAGTTTTCTTGATTATGAAGGTGGATACAATGGTTAGAAAAATGTTCTTCCTTTTAACGTTATTGACATTGAGTAAGTAATTTTACTTATCTTAAAAATTATTTATAATTAGTCTTTTATTTCACAATTTTTAAAAACATCACTGGATGATAAATATATGTATTTATTTTCTCATTTTTTTCTGTTAAGTAGCAAGGAGATTGATTGTATTGCAGTAGGCGAAACCTGTTTGGAATTTGTTTATAAATGGGATAGAATAGTTGCGAACCCTACCTATGAAGCATAGAAAATTAGAGAAAGGAGGAAGAAGAAGAGATATAATTATATCATACCTATTATCTTATACCTATTTTTATGTTTGAATAGTGAGGCGGTGTGGTTTATACGAATTTTGTATCGATATTGAGTCTTGTTCTTCATGTTTGAATCCCTTTTGATAATTTTTTTTTTTTTAATTATTGTTTACGATAATGATTAATTTGATGGTTTACACTGCTTTCTTGTCCTTTTTACAGTCGTTTCTTGGATTCAACAAACAGTAAAACAGTTGTAGAAGAACTCAAAGTTAAGGAACTGTAACAATTCTGGGTTTCACCATGGCTGTATTTTTGATGTTTATAACCTCTAATTTCAATTTTGTTTTCTGTGTAGGGTAAAATGAAACATAACTTTCTTTTTCATTAAGTTTTGTGAGATAAAGAAGTATAGCTCACTCAAGTGAATTTAAAATGAAACATAAATTTTTTTCCTTAGAAGATGTGCTTTTTAATGATTTTGGGTTCATACGTTTTAACCAAGACTGGAATTTACATGTAACAATCCATTTGATCATGTAGGTGATGAACTTAATTGTAGTCTGGAGATGTTAAAGGGAAAGTAGTTATAATGGTATCCGACAGGATTGACACATCAGGTGAGTTCTAGGCCTTTGATAAAACATGTAGGCATAATAATTAATGAAACAACTTGAGACATGAATAAAAGCTGAAAACTACATGTTTCGTAGCTGCATTGCAAGTCCTATCCGATACAAATTTGAAGTAAGCCATTTCGAATTATCATAACATGTATAACATAATTGTTTCATAATTGCTAAGATGATAAGTTGGATGAATATTTCTATATTTCTAAAATCAGAAATGAATAGAATCACCTTAAGAGTATGAATTCATGTTGATCTTCACAGTTACTTGGCAAAGCAAAACATTGACTTATTATAATTTTGACAGATCAATTTGAAATCCATAGCAATTATCATAAGGCAGGTTGGAATAAGCTTACATTTGTGTAATCTTGTAAATTCTGTAATTTCTGGATCAAAGAAAACTTGAAAACAATCATTGCCATTAGTAATCTTGAATAAAACCAATAAAAACAAAACTAAATATAGATGTAAAAATAATAAGAAGATAATATTTATGCATCTATTATAGTACCTTATCATTAACTAACTATAACTTGACTGATTCATGATGAACTCCCTTTTGCTTCCAGATTCTCAAGTTTTTTTGCATGGATTTGCTAGTCTGATCTCTGTGAATGAAGATCAGAAACATCATTAAGAAGAAACAACAAAAAATGTTATTTCTAAATAAGCTTAGATGAATTGTTGAAATATTAAGAGTTAAGGATCACCTTGACAGGATTAGTCTCTAAATAAAAGCATGATATTTTCCCATTGACACTTCTCATAATATTGAGGTTTTCCACCTAACCTGAAATTTGATGAATTATATAGTAAAGGTACATTGAAAATGATAAACAAAAAAAAGTAGAATGGTTACTTCATTTACCTTTTTATCTCTCAATATTTTGTAAGCACTTGCAGAGTTGCAGGCCATTATGATGGAAGAAGTGTACAGATTTTAGAATGATTATAGAATGATTTTAAGAGTAGGGATGTTAAGTATTGCATCTAATTATATATTTATAGGCTTGGTGAGTCGATTGTAGAATATGCTAAATTCTGTTAGATAAAATCTTTATCTTTACAGGGAATGTTACTCGGTTCCCTCAATATGATAAATACCATATATTTTCAAAATAAAATCTTAACAAAAATAGTGTGAACGTTCCTTTATTTACGATGATTTTGAATTGAAAATTTCAATGATTGAGGTGATAGTAAATAATCTTGTTTGCACATTTGGTAAGTAAATAATATTCTTTAAGATTTGAAATTTAAAATTTAATAAACAGTTCAAAATATAGTTAGTATATTTAATCATAGTTTTCAAGATTCGGATTTGGAATTTTCTTTTTAATATTGAAAATTTATATTTAATGACTAATATTGAAAAGATTTCAAATATGGTTAGTATTTTGTTGATTGCATATCTTTTTTTGTTTTGTCAACCATTGGGCCACAACTGGCCAGCCCATTAGCCAAATTCCTACATTCGTAGGAACCGAGACTCGATCCCGGGTGTGATGGTGCCTTCTACAAATGGACTTACCTCCTGCCACTGCACTAAGGTCACTTAACTTGATTGCATATCTTTATAGCTGTTATAGTATGTGCTAATTAATGGGGATTACGATTTTTACCTTTTTATAGGAATATCAATTTAATCGTACATTTCTTAACTAACATATATTTACCTTATATGGTTTAAATTCTTCTTTTTTAAAAATAATTATGCAGGCAACTGATTGGCTACAGGAGGATATGATTGACGAAGCAAACACTATTAATCAGGATCCGATTATGTTTATCCCGGGTCGGTGAAGGGTCCACGTGTTTTGGCCAAGTAAGTTTACATCTTTGCCCCTTTTTTTTTTTTTGTTCTTCCTCACTTTATTTCGTAGGGGCATGTACTTATTTTTTCTTTTTTTTACTAGTAAGTGTACTCCCAATTAATAGTATAGATACTCAAACACTAATAATATACTAGGATTTAACCCGTGGTACACCACGGGATAATTATTTTATATATATTTTAAAAAATAAATAGAGTAAGTTTCTATGAATTTTAGTATCGATCAATATTGTATATATTTTGGTATTTTTGTAATAACTTATAGTATTTATTGTTGAATTTAGGTGGGTTGAATTTGAAAAAACTATAATTATTTGAATATTTAAGGCAATAGGATATTTAACATTCAATGGTGGTATATGATTTTGATTTTTTCTCAGAATAATCTTACCAAAAAAATATAACAATTTTTTTTCACGATAACATGTAAATATTTTAATTTGAACTATATTTCTTCGATTCAAATTCTGAGTCTATTTATAAATATTTTAAGTTTCTTTCTTTATAGTATGTTCGGTACTTTGTGAATCATCTTGTATTATTATTACAGATCAATTAATTATAGAACAGTATTTGCAATTATATTTTTTGATGATATACCAGTTTTCATCATTCAGGTCCTCCGTTGTTAGGAATGAGACTAAAGAGCTCAAACATAAGAGTAGAAAAGTGGCAAAAGTTTCTTTGGAAAAACATTTTCTCTTATCGCTATTTGTTGATATAAGCCATGGATTAAATGACCAGTAAGTTAGATTTCTTTTCCATGTGTGTATCTTGATCGAGTAGAAGAGACTTTTCCACTACATAATATTTTAGGAAACTTATTTTCTATTTGTGTTGTACTTGTAGAAGAAACTTTGATGTTCGTTCATGTCGTCCAGAGCTGTTCTCCAAGATTGAAGTTAATTGAAAGTTATCTCTTAAGCCTAAAACAATTCAGAAAATAAGTGACTATATGTGGTCAAATAAAAATTTTTGTCCTTTGTTTTTATATATTAGTAAGCTGCAAATTAAATCTCTTATTTACAGTTAAGGGGTCAGTACTTATCTCTTTCACTTCCTGAATGATTTGCTGAAGAGAAGTGTTGATGGTTTGGAGGTATATGTTTTTATTCTCCTTTTAATCATAATTCTGTTAGCTGCCTGAAAATATCAAAAAATCTATTCAGTAAACATAACCCACAAGGTACACGACAATCTTTGTTTCTCATCAGTCATCACTATACAAAAAATTCTCTATTATATAGTAATGAAAAGAAATGTAGGTTATAAATACTAAAGTCTATTAAACTCACTTTATTCTCTTATTCCGAAATCAAGCTTGTTGGCTTGTTGTTCAACTCTAGCATTTGCATCTCCCAATATTAATGATTTGGCCAAGCACATCTAGAAAAAAAAAACAAAAATAATTAGTTTATAGTATAGCAAAAATAATAATCTTTGTATATATTATACCATTGTAGATGCCAGTATGATTTGGAGCATTTTGGGTCTTTTATTCATAGTTTCACACGTTATTTATAGAGTTCCTTGTTGACGATAGAATTATGTGTGATATCAAATCGAATATGTTAGCACTAAATTTTCATAAATTGTCAAATCGAATATGGTAGCACACGTTATGTTAGCAATAAATAGTCATATATTTTCTATTCATCTAGAAAAAATCCTACCAAAACCGGGATTTATAGCTTGGAAACGATTTAATGGTTATATGGTTTTGTGGAGTCCGATTGAATATCTTGCAAATCTAGAATTCATATATTTCCTTATTTTCTAGAACGCACATGTACAATAATTCTCATTCTCTCATTTTTATTTGCAAATCTGGAATTCATATCTTTCCTAATTCCTTATTTCTAGAACGCACATTAATTCTAATTCTCTGATTTTTATTTTATTTTTGGACACATATATAGAAAATATATAAGCCTTTAATAAGAAATTTAAGTAACAATAATTAGTTTCTATAAAAAATTTGATTTTGTCGATAACTATATGTAACTAATTGTTTTTTTGTACAAATATATAGGGATCAATTTTGTAAATAAAATTTTAAATAAGTAAAACTAAAAGGGTATAACCCAAAATGTACTTCAAAAATGTATATATATATATATATATATAGTTTTTAACTGGTCATCAAAGTTTAACGTTACGTTTCCTTAAATAATCCACCATTACCAGTATAAATTGCATCACACACATTATCAACCAGAAACCTTGACATTCAAAATCAGCCAGAGAGCACGTACTTAAAACTACTCAATCTTTAAAATTTTGGTTTATGTCTTTTTAATTGTTTTTACTTAAAAACAACAATATTGGCTACATCAAAAAAAAAAAACCATTGCAGGTAAACTAATAATTAATTTATTCTCACTGTATTGCTAAACCAGAATCAGAAACACTCTAAAGCAATATGGCTGCAAAACACTCACCATATACAGAAGGACAACTTGAAAACATTGCAATAGACAAGCTTATGATCGGTACTTCTATGCAGCATATTACTGTGCGACTAATGCGAATGTGGGAAGCTCAAAATTTCAAACGAAACGGAGAGCTTATGAGCTTAGATCTCCTCCTCCTCCTCTATACAAAGGTATGCCAAAAATAAAATTGCAAACTCAATAATCCATGAACATCTATTCACCGACTTACGCCATGTAGGATTCCCTAATACAACCTTCTATTCACCATTGCCGCATTCCTCAATACATTGAACTCCTTCAAGGA
Source organism: Camelina laxa (assembly GCA_024034495.1). Lineage (NCBI taxonomy): Eukaryota > Viridiplantae > Streptophyta > Magnoliopsida > Brassicales > Brassicaceae > Camelina > Camelina laxa. The sequence goes on along the minus strand of CM043880.1, from coordinate 20,106,940 downwards.
CAAATATACACGTTATCAAATTTTGAAGTTATCCCGGCATATGAGTGTTATAGGGTTACAGACAATAACAACTCCATACGCTTTACCGACGATACTAATGTTTGTAAAGAAGATGAAAGTATGCAAAATATGTATCTTACGCCAACAGTAACGTCCAGTTACCCGGTACTTGCAATTGTATAGTTTATTACAAGTTGTTGATTTAGTAGTAATAGTTGTTGTAATTGCAACTGCTGCATGTGGAACTGTTACAGTAGGCAAAAAGGTGTTTGCTATTCTTGTTCATCTCATTTGTCTAGAACAATAATTTGCTATCGTACTACTCCTCAAACATCTACTACAAAGATAGAACATCAGTTAAGGCAACTGCTATTAAACATACATTTCTTAAAAAGATACACAAAACTTCTTATGAACAAACGTCAATATACAAAATAGAAGATCAAAAAATAACTATACAAACGAAAACAACATCCCGCACGTAGCACGGACCCCCACCTAATAAATTGAATAAATGTTACAACTTAAACCCCTCACATATAAATAAGAGACATAGACATACATCCCCCACACTCCATTCTTTGTGGAAAAAAAAAAAGTAATCCCCTTAGTGTCCTCAACCATTAACCACCACAGTTTAACTTTTCTAATATTTTACAGTACCACATTATATTTTTAATTAGAAATATCCACTTTTTAAAACGAACAAAATACAGGAAAACAACAAAATGGCTAACCATGATGAAAAGAAAATAACACCAATATCGACAGCACTTTCAGTAAAACAGCATGCAAGCAACCTTCTAGCTAAGAGAAGATTAACATCTTTAGATGCGCTACCTAGAGATATACTCTCCAAAATTATTGGCAATGTTGGTCAAACATCACGTGAAGATGTTAAAAATTGTATTCTCATATGTAAGGAACTTGGAAAATCTGCTGCTGATGTCCAAGTTTTTGAGAAGTTAGAAATGCATGTCCTAGAGAATCAGCCGTTGCTAGCTGTAAAAAACTACCCTCATCTGATGCAGAGATGCCTATTCCATGAAAACCCCTTCGCACTATACATCCAAGGAATACTTGATTATTTTATACACAACAGTACAATTGACGGTTTAAGCAAATTGAACAAATCGGCAACGGTGGTTGCACCTATTAACGAGGCTGTATATCTCTTTGAAATAATAAATTTGTGCATTGGTGAATTTGACATTGGAAAGTAATTTCTCAACCAACTGCAATGGAAGAACAACACTAAAGATGCTGATGCTTGCTGGAAAATATCAAGACTGGACTCCATGGGATCGGGAACATGAGGAAAGAAGAAAACATCAAGTCACTATGGGCCATGATGCCCCCCATACATGTGTAACTTAAATGACAATGACAACACATGCAAGAAGTGCTACCACTACAAGTAGGGATGTTAAAAGTGGGTAAAAACCAGTGGGTACTCGAAACTCATGCATAAAACTGGATTTTGGCATCTGTTTTTTTTTTAAAGAAATCAAACGGGTTAAAAATGGACAGGTACCCGAAACTATAAAATCTTACACGGGTTTACCCTATCAGTTTTCGGTATCCATTGGGTTTTTTTTTCTTTCTAATCATCTACATTTTTTTTTTGTCAAGTCTAGTCACCTACACTAAACCCGCAAAATCACATTTTCCTACTAAAAACGCAAAACACGAAAACTCGTTTTCCCGCCAAAACCGCAAAATTACGTTTTCCCGCCAAAACCGCAAAATTACGTTTTCCCGCCAAAACCGCAAAAATATATTTTTCCGTCAAAACCGCAAAATCTCGTTTTCCCGCCAAAACCGCAAAATCTCATTTTCCCGTTAAAACCGCAAAATCTCGTTTTCCCGCCAAAACCGCAAAATCTTGTTTTCCCAACAAAATCGCAAAATCTCGTTTTTCGCCAAACCGCAAAATTATGTTCCTCCGCCAAAACCGCAAGATCTCATTTTCCCACTAAAACCGCAAAATCTCGTTTTTCCGCCAAAACTGCAAAATCTCATTTTCCCTTCAAAATACACAAAATACATAATATAAATCACATTTTGTACCAAAAAGTTAAATATAAAATTATATATAATATAAAATGCAAAATAAACACCACATAAGATAAATAATTCGGGTACCTACGGGTATACCCACAAAACTAAAAACCCGTTCGGCTTTACCCATTAGAACCTAAAACCCATTTGGGTTTTCAAACTTGAGTTTTTCCTGGGCAGGCTTTTTTTAGGTTTGGGCTGGGCTGGATTTTTTTAACCCACTACAACATCCCTAACTACAAGCTAATGGTCAAGTTCGTTTACATGATCTAAGAAAGAAAACATATAATATATTTTCTCTTACCTTATCATCTCATTGTTATCAAATCTATTACATTTATACCGAACAAATTTTTTAATAATTAGAATAAATAAAAATTCTAGGGCTTTCAGCCTATGAAAGAATTATACTTACATTATTATTTTTAAATATTAAAAGTAAGATTAAATTTATCCCATAAGTTAAGTAATTTTTAAGATATAACCAGTAAAAAATTATATCCGTAAAATACATAAGAAGATATACCGTGGATTAAATTATATTATAAAAAATTCAATGTATTAGATTTAGCTTGACAACAAATTATAAATACAATTCTTTAATAAAGATATCAATAACCATTAAAATTTAATTTTACCACAATAAACAGTATAATTATTATCAACTATTAGAGTTTTAAAGGAAATTAAAAATATATTATATATATATATATATATATATTTTTAGAATATGTTATTAAGTGTAATAAATTCTTAAATATATAAATTGTTTTACAAAAATAAAACCAAAATTGGTAGAGATATTTAAGGAATTTTTTTGTCATTTGTACAATTTTAACGGAATTAAATTTGTAAATAAATATAATTCTAAAGTTAGAACACAAAATGTACTTCAAAAATGTTAATATAGATAATTCAACAAAATTATATAACTTCGTGTTTTATTTACTTCCATTTAAATACTTCTTAACTTGGGTAAATAATTTTGAGATTTTTAGCAAAGAAAATAGAATTGTTTAAATAAACAATGTGGTTAGATCATATACAATTGCTCTACAAGTTGTTGATTTAGTAGTAATTGTTGTTTTTGTTGTAACTGTTGCAGGTGGAACTGTTACGGTTGAAAATAAGGTGTTTGCCATTGTTGTTCTTGCGGTTATCGAGAAGAAGGAATTGGTATACTATTACTCTTCAAACATCTATTGCAGAGTATAAAACATCGGTTGAGGCGACTGCTATTAAACACACATAATTTTAAAATCTACACAAAACATCCTATAAACAAACATCAAAATACAAATACAAAACAGAAAAAAATAACACAAACGAAAACAACAACGCGCGGGCACCCACCTAGTAATAATAATAACGAGCAAACTGAAAAACGGATGATTCAAATATTGCTCTATGAAAAGTGTATATTATCATTCTTGAAGAACCAAATTTCTTAAAACCCAGTTGTCTATCCAGAAAAAAACGACCACAAATTTTTTCCTTTTGACATGAAAACGATCATTCATAAACAAAGCAACAAACAAACTGAAAATCGAATGATTTAAACATTACTATTCTGTGGAGTGTAGTAGACCTGGAAAAACATTTTTTTCATACCTTGACAAGTACAATATGTTCCATTCATACATTGGACTATTGACTGTGCTCAAACATACATGTACTTTTAAAATATTTGAATTCCACACCCGAACTTTCGATTTTGTGCGTAAATATACAAAAATATGTTTAATGCTTAACTCTGTTAATTTCTCCATTAAGCGACAATGACGTGGAATCCACGTGTGCAGAACGAATAAAACGACGTCGTTTTAATATCGTTTAGATAAGAAAAAAAAGTAGCAAACAAGGCTCGAACCTGTAATCCTATACGTATTAACTTCTCCTTAACCACTGGGACACAACACTTTATCGAGATATGTTCGATTCATACATCGGACTATGGACTGTACTCAAACATAAATGTACTTTTAAAATATTTGAATTCCATACCCGAACTTCCAGTTTTGTGTGTAAACATACAAAAACATGTTTAATGCTTAACTCTGTTAATTGCTCCGTTAAACGATGATGACGTGGAATCCACGTGTGTAGAAAGAATAAAACAACGTTGTTTTAATATCGTTTAGAAAAGAAAAAAAATAGCAAACAAGGCTCGAACCTGAAATCCTAAACATATTAACCTCTACTTAACCACGGGGACACAACACTTTATCGAGATATAAGGAACAACAAGTCCTCTCTCTCTTCTTCTTCTTCTCTCTGCATTGAATCTCGTTCTCGTTTTTATAAACCTTCGCTTCTTTGTCTTCTATGTCGATGATGATGATCTTCGATCGATTGAGACTTCCTGAATTCTAGGTTTCTACAATATGCATTGTGGAGATCTGAATCCTATGGCCATATATCCTTGATTTGATTTTAAAAGTAGAATTTTTATTATCATTTGATCGAACAAGATCCTTATTTTTTTTTTTCTGTTGAAGTTTAATTATTAATTAGCTTCCTTTAGTTAATATTTGTTCTTCATTGGATGAACCTTCGAGAATCCGCTTTTGGTATTGGTTTATGAGTCGTGTGAATTTTGTTAAGTGATGTTTGCGTATTGTATATGTGTGCAGCATTTTTTATTTATTTTGGTGGCGTTGAGACATCATCACCACGTTCTAGCTGAATTATTTGTGGGTTTGTTTCCATTCACACGAATCTTCTTCAATGTAAGAGGCTTATATATTCAATTGTTGTACACTATATATCTCAATAGTTTGTTGTGTCGCAGTGGTTAAGGAGATGATAATAGAATTAAGCATCCAGATTTGAACCCAGCTTGCTACTTTTTTATACACGATTAAAATGACGTATGTTTACAGAGTTAAGCATTAAACATTTCGTATGTTTACAGACAAAATTAGAAGTTTGGGTATAAAATTTAAATATTTTAAAAATACATTTATGTTTGAGCACAGTCAATAGTCCGATATATGAATCGAACATATTGTAATTGTCCAGATATGAAAAAACCGTTTTTTCTATTAGACCCAAATATCTTAAAATAACGACAGCAAATATATATATATATATATATATATATATATCTTATTATATAAAGTTTGATGTCAAAATTACTAATTAACAAGATCGTGACACATGTCAATTGTATCATTCAGATGTTGACACGTGTCAATTCTAAATTAAAATTAAAAATTAAAAATGTAAATATTCAAAACTTACCATAAAAAGATTTTATATAAAAGTAATATAGAGAAAAGAAAACCTAATAATAGAAATTCGAAATTATAATTGTCTCATATTTTTTTCACCAATCAAATAATTTATTCAAAAATGATGTTATTGTATGAGTATATAAGATTAACGTATGTGTTTTTGTAACTATAAAAATATTAAAGTAAAGAGATATATAATAGTTTATTTAATGTGTTCATAAATAAAATTTGTTGGTTGTAGTAAAGACTAAAGAGTATATTTTACAAGTAAAATATTTTTTGTGTGTACAAATACATTTTTAGTGGTAATGTAGATAGTATATTTGTAAATGGATATACAAATATAGCAACAAAAAAAACTACTATTTTCTATAACTAAAAGTTTATCTCTTTACTTTTATACATTGTTTTTACTTACGAAAGAATTAAATATATATTCTTTGTTAAATTTCATTTTATTTTAATAACTTTGAACTCATCTACAACTATTTTCTTTAACTAAAAGTGTATCTATTCACTATTTTTTCAACCAAACAACAAATTAAAAGGAAATTTCTCAGTTAGTTGCCCAAGCCGGAGAAACTTCAGAGATAAGAGAACGCGAAACACATGCAAGATACTCTGCCTTCGTATTTGCTGCATGCGAGATCTAGGAGATGAAGAATAGTACGAAGGACTTGAGTTAAGTCAGCAAGAAGGATCACATATTTAAGTCATAAAATTGTAAAATAACTTTTTCTTTTTAATTACTTGCATTTTTTTTTTTTTGAACAAACAATCACTTGCCCTTAAGAGTAACAAAATTGTTAAATAACCCCTCTCTTTAGTTGGACTTACCAGGCTGAGATTATCTTAAAATCAATATTATTCATCAAATGACTGATGTCTATTTTTTTTTTTTTTTTTTTGGAACAACCATGTATTTTTCTTCCATTAGAATAAAAACCATACAAGCATAAGCAATAGTTTAAAGAAGGCCATAAAGGGATAATTCCCAAAGTTAACAGCGATAAAGAAACAGAGATAGCTAAAGGCACACGATAGAGGGAACTTGAGAGCTATGGACCAAGTGTTGAGCAGCATTTTGGAACCTGTGAGGTCAAGAGATATCTCATCATATTCCATGAATAAATCAATGGATGAAGAGGTGACCACTGTCTTGAGTCGAAGACTAAGCGGCGTTGAATAGGCCAAAGCTGGGACTCTCATTGGGATGAGAGGTTCTACACGCGGTAGGGCTTTGTATAGGGATTGAGCATGGGTAAAAGAGCTCAGATTGTCAGCAATTTGGTTGATGGTTGCGATTTCACAGCTTGCTAGGCTTTGCTTGGAAGGGTTGAGGTAACCACAACTCCTTGGAGTTGGGGTCATAATGCCACAAATCCTCAAGCGATGATGAAGGGACTTCAAAAAGTTGATATGATGCAGTTTAGAAGGTTCAGTAAACATGAGAGCTGGAGAGAGGGGCTGATGGAAAGCCGGTAATCACCGCTTCGTAAAGACGGGGTCATAGTGCCGGGTTCCTTCAAGTAGAAACTCCTTGGGTGACTCGAGTAATAGGCTTTTCCATGGATTCTTGTACCAAGCTAGCACCACTGTTGGCTTAAAGTTCAAGTGTAGTCTTCGAACACATGATACAATTAGGCTAAACAACGGTTGACTAGGATGGAAAGGAGGAGAGTTCAGACCAGACCTGGGTAGAAACTGAAGTTGAGAGAGTCGGTTTTGTGGTGAAGGAAGGCACATGGGAGGAGAAGGTGCAAGCAACACAGTCAACCAGACTGTTGGGTCAGAAATATTGATGGAGCTCAGTCTTGCACACCTCCAGACTGTTGAGTCATCAAGCAATTCAGATGGAACCGTTGTTCTGCTATCGAGGAATCCTCGACTTGACCAAGCAGACAAAATCAGTACCAACGAGATTGGACTTGACAAAACACAAATGTAAACAAAGCTGAATAGACACACTCGACTATCAGATTTAGTCAGTCGAAACAGAGCCAGCAAGAGTGGACATTCGTAGTCCAACATACTAATGTAGTGCAGCCAAACATACATCCAGAGCAAACCAGCCGACTGGCATTGACACAATAAGTTTTCAAGACAAATAAGTGCATTAATTGTTCTGCTACCGAGTAAGACTCGACTTGACCAAGCAGAGTAAACTGATACTATCCAACTTGATCTTGGTATGAAGCTATAAGCGGGTCTGGGCCAAATGGATGACAAGAGAGCAAGAGAGGATGCCGAGGGTGAAGGTTGCTTTGTCGATATCTTCTTTATCTCCGGCGTCAAAACAGAGCTCCCGTCCAACTGCAACCAAGTAAAAGCCTTGGTGAGGGGATCATAATCCGATGAGCGGTAAGATGTTGCGGTTGATGGCGAAAAGAGATGGATAGATAGACAAAGACCAGGGATAGTGGGGCAATCGTGGCTCTCAGTGACAGTAACATGCGGCTGGGATCTCGATGGAGCAAGCTCGTCGAGGAGAAACACCAGGTGTGGATGAAACGAAGGGGGATGAAGCTGGAGCATGGTCGGAGGTGAGATCTGAAATCTCGAGAGGTCTCCGGTGGAGCTGAAACACGAACCAAATAGACTAAAGAGAACAAGAGAACAACGGAGATGAAAAGACAGAGGCCCAGCGACGCCGATCGAACTCGGCGCCGCCGAGAAAGGCTTCCTCGGTGGTTGTGCCAGAGAGAAGGTGGCTAGGTCCAACTGTATTCTCTACCAAATGGCTGATGTCTAAAAGCTTTATATTAACGATTGGGTCAGACTCAGATCCTACAATTTTGAAACACCCTTTTTTATACTCATCAACGGTCAAAAATATACAGTAGCCGTCGTTTAAATTTCTCAGATTGCAACTAGCCGTTACGATTCTCTCTCTCTTTCTCCCCACTTTCATACTCTCTCTCAATCTTTAGAGCTTTCTTGACCTCTCTCTCTCTCTCTCTTGCAATTTTCTTGGTTCATTGTTTCTTTTAAAAACCCAAAGATCTCAGATTTGTTAACAAATTAAGGATTCCGAACAGTTTGTATAAGTCAATGGCTTCTCCAACCAACAAAAATCCCTCTTTTTCTCCTCCAATCCCTAACAGACCAAACCCTAAACCCAGAAACTCTGAAGCCGGTGATCCGTTACGCCGGAGCTTTGGTGGCAACCCTTTTCCGGCGAATTCAAAAGTCAATATCCCCTCAGGTTAGGGTCTTTCTCAATTACTCAAAGTTTCGATTTTTAGATTAGGGTTTAACTTAGTCTTCGCAGATATAGGTTCTGCTCAATTCCTCCAAAGTTTTGATTTTTAGATTAGGGTTTAACTTAGTCTTTGCCGATAAAGGTTTTGCTCAGTTTAGATTAGGGTTAAACTTAGTCTTTTGTCAGGAAAAGGTTTCTCTTTATTGATTAATAGATGTGTTCGTTAACTCTTAGATAGATTCTCTTGGCTAATCTTGGTTCTTGTAGATCTTAAGTTAAGAATCTTTGATATGTTCTTGCTGATTGAGGTGTTGTGATGTTTTGTTGTTCGTCAGAGTTTACTCGGAGGAACTCTTTTGGTGGAGAAGACAAAGAGAACGAGACCAAAGCTGTTACAACTCCAAAAGTTTCCAAGAACTTCATGTCACCAACAATCTCAGCAGTTTCTAAAATCAATTCATCACCAAGGAAGAGAGTGTTGTCTGATAAAAACGATATGTCTCGGTCCTTCTCTGATGTTAAAGGTCTTATCTTGGATGACAACAAAAGAAGTCATCACCGTGCTAAGTCATGTGTTTCGTTTTCAGATGTCATAGACTCCATTTGTATTGATGAAAAGATGCAGTTTGAGGGGTCACATGACATGACTGTGACTGATTTTGATGAGAAGGAAGTGTATGAGAACAAAGGGATTACATATTCGGATCCAAGGTTCAGGATCAGTCCTCTTCCTTCTGTTCCATACACATCTCCTGAATTTGCAGCTCGTGAAGTTGATACTACATTGTTGCCTCCTTATGATCCGAAGAAGAATTATCTGTCGCCGAGGCCTCAGTTCCTTCATTATAAGCCGAATCCAAGAATCGAGAAGCGTTATGATGAGTGCAAGCAGCTTGAGGAACTTTTCATCTCTGAAAGCTCTTCTTCGGAAACTGAATTGTCTGTAGAAGAGTCTGATACATGTGAGGAACAAGAGAAGGATGGAGCTGAGACAGTAGTTGAAGATGAAACTGAAGAAGATGTGGAGCAATTGGAAGCAAAGAGTGATCAAGAAATGGTTTGTGAGAGCGTTAAAGAGACAAGTCAGATTCCAAAACAGTCTGGTTTCAGGAAATTCAAGTTTCTTGGTTGGTTTTTGGCTTTGGCCATGGCGTGTTTGTTGGTTTCAGCGACCTTTTCTCCACCGATGATTTCAACTTTCAACGAGTTCCATATCACAAAAGAAATCACAGAGTTTGCAAAATCTAATAACTTGGACAAGTTGAGTGAAAAGCTCTGGACTTTGACAGAATCATCACTTGTGTATATTGATAAGCTGATCTCAAGTCTTGGAGGAGGGAATGAAGAATATGGTCAGTTGCAATTTCATAACTTGACTTATCCTCTGGAGGATAATACTGTTTTCAAGCCAACAAGTGTTGAACTCAATGATGAACCATTACAAGAGAAGAGCACAGTTGAAATTAATCTTTTAGATGTCTATGGAGAGGATGGTTCTGCCAATGTCTATGGAGAGGATGGTTCTGTCAATGCATCTGAGCTGGAGAGTGGAGGAGAGGAGAAATCAGATGGCGATGCAGAAACTAATGAATCTGATGAACAGACTGAGGTGAGATGGAACACAGATATAGAGTTGAGTGAAGTTGAAGGGAACTTGAAAGCTATTTCTGAAAATGGCTTCGAGTGGAACACTGAAGAACAGAGAGAGTCTGAGGTGAGTCCTGAAGAAAAGCTTGAACCAGGATCATCCAAAAAGGACCATGAGAAGTTGGAAGAAGCTGTATCCGAAGTTATCTACATTAAGCAGCATGTTGAATCCGTTGCCATTAATCTCCACCAGCAAAAAGAGAGTGAGATACTTGCTGCTGAAAGTGGATCAGAAGAAGAAGGTTTTGGAAAAATTGGTCATGATCTTCTTCATCCTGAAGTAAGTTCTTCTAACAAGGCTGATAGTGATTTAGCCAAAGCTGATACTGAAAGTGGAACAGAAGAAGCTTTTGTAGAAAATGCAACAGAAACTAGTGATGATCTTCATCCCGAAGTAAGGTCTGATAATGATTCAGTCAAGGCTATGATAGTATTGTCCTCGACTGTGCTGGTTATACTCGCAGCGATTGCTTACATATTCCTTAAGAAGGTAAAACCTGTGGCTGCATTTGCTCCTGAACCAGCCGCTGAGACCATCATCAAGGATGTACCAGTAGAGAATTTGGCAAAAGAAAAGCTTTCTTCACTTAACTTCGAGGCCGAAGAAGTTGATGACAGAATGAGCAACAGCTTCCATAAGAAGAGCTCACTCCAGAAAGAACCTCAAAGCGAAGGAGGCAAGAAGAATTCTAACAACAGTAGCAGTAGCAAGTTGAGGAGAGAATCAATGGCATCTTCAGCATCAGAATACTCTGTTGGCTCCTTTTCTTACGGAAGTTTCACAACCTACGAGAAAATACCCATCAAAAGTGTAAGAACACCATCATCAAATCAGTGATCACTTAAGTACAAAGCTTTTGCATCGTTTTGACACTAACCCGTTTTATGGGATTACACAGGGTGATAGAGAAGAGGAGATGATTACACCAGTGAGACGTTCAAGCAGGATTAGGAACAAACCATCTGGGGTATGATAAAAGAAGACAGACTTGTCATTTCATTCATTGCACCACTCTGCAATCTTTAGTTTCCTATGAATTAGAATTAGTTTTTTCTTTCACTTATATAAATCTCCTGATTTGTACCAAACTTGATTCAATCTTGAATTGATCCATCCAATCCAAAGTTCTCTTCTTTGTTGAAAAAATGTCTCGATTGACCCTGTGCTCAAGTTTTCTTCTTGCTCAGTCTCTCGCCTCCAATGTGAGTGATAAGAAGGTTAAATCGAGTTTCAAAGGTTCATTTTTTTTCCCCCAAGATTCTTAAATTTGGTTTTGTTTCATATCCGTGATTCAGTTTCAGTTTCTAGTTTGTGGGTTTGTCGGATTTGGATTGAACTTGCGAAGTTTAATCGATTTTGATGACAGAACATAAGTGTGAGTACCATCACTTGGACGGATCGTAAGTTGTCCTATAGAAACATTTGATTGATGATGTCTGGTGAAAATTCAAACATTAATCCCATGAACATACGCAAGAGTGAGACCGTTCTCGCGATATTCAATCAACTGCTACGCACCAAGAGATTTTGTGCCTTGAAGATACATAAACTTCTGTTGAATGAATTGAAGACGAGCAAGAGATTTGAACCTTAGCTAAGAATGTGACGAAGCAAATCGCTGAGTGAGGGGAAGAGTCAACCAGTTGTTAGAGAGAATATTGCCAGCTAAATGTAAATGTAATACTTCGCTAGCTGATTATGTTTATTGGGCCATATCTAATCATTTGTGTTATAGTGATTTTGTATAGTTGTAGTTTCGTAATTACTCTTTTAAGGAATTAACAGAGATTTTTAGAAAGAAATAAAAAAAGATTTTCTCAGTCGGCCAAGAATGGTGAAATATAGGAGGGGGAGGAGATATATTACTCCTTAAATATATGAATGTACAATAAATATATACAGAGAGATAATAATAGATTTTTTATATAAAAAGAAAAAGAGAAACTTTTGTTCCCAACCCAACCTTTTTATCCTACTATATTAATTGAGAAGTACAAATATGAAACTAACCTTAAGTAAAAAATTACATTCAATTGCCATTAGAAAAAATTAATTAAGCTTAATTAACTAATTTAAATAAATATAATTAATTAAAAATAAAAACACTCACAGATCAAATATTAAAAAATCTAAAAAATCTAAAAGTATATTTTCTCTCTCTAATAAATTATGGACGAAATTACTAATTATTTTTAAAATATATATATAAACCAATCAGAATTTTAAAAACTAAGATTTTATATTCAAGTATATAATACAATTATTTTTAATAACTAAATTCAAAATTTTTGTTAAGATTTCATATTATGATTCTCCTATCATGCTTATTTTATTTTATTTACAAATTGTTTGGAATTTTCATATAATACTTATCATTAATAATTGCATATTTTTCTGCATATGTTGTGATTTGAACTTTTTAAAACGAAGATATATTATTCAATGTATGAAAATGTGTGTTTTAATTTTCATATTGGCGGCTTGGTAAAACTAAATGTATGAACAATTACTATTTTATATTTCACAAAATAATGATGCAAATACAACAAATAAACAATATAAACTGTAATAATACGTCAAAAATAAAATAATATAATATTTTAAAATAATTAGTATTCAAATAGACTAATAGATTTACATAACAATTAAAAATAAATATTATCTCAAACAAAATAATTAAAAAAAATTATTATTATTTTATAAATTTTTTAAAAATTGTTGATCCATGCTTTAAGCACGGGATATATCCTAGTAGGAATAGTAATTACGCCAACTAAGCCTTATAGCGGGGTTACCAAGTCAAACCACACTATGGCTATTTTTTAAAATTTTAATTTTCAAAATTATTTAATCAAATCAGATTTATATTTAACAAAAACTAAAAAAAAATTAATTTCGAAGTTTCTTCTAAAGACGAGAGAGGAGTGTCACAGTCAACAGTTGTTTTCTCAACAATCTCGATCTTCTTCTTCTTCTTCTCTCTCTTTAAAGATTTTTTTTTTCGCACAGAACAAGCAAATCACTTTATGTGTTTTGTCTGATTTTAAGGATTAGTGAATTTTTCTACTTTTTCTTCTGTTGTTTTGTTTTTCTCATAAATTAAGATTTAGAGAGAGGGAAGAGAGAGAGAGAGAAAGAGAGGTGATTTAATGTCTGTGAAGGTAGGAGCTGTATTTGGATCCAGAAACAGAGCAAACGCAGTTCGATATCTGTCTCTTTCATCTTCTCTAAATATCGAAAGACGTGATTTTTATTAGGGTTGTGGGATTTGGGTATTTCGCTTAAATCTCTCTCTCTCTCTCTGGGGTTTGGAGTTGTAGTGAGTGATGAGTGTTTGTGTTGATGGGTCGTTGGATTGAGTTTGATAATCAATGGTTGATCAAACAAGAAGCGCTTTGGGTTTTTTCTTGTGTTTGGTATTGTTCGACTGCGTTGTTGTTGCTGGCCAAACACGGACTCGATTTAGTGAGAGACTCACTCTGCTTAACCTCAGGTCTTCTTTAGGGTTAAAAGGAACAGATTGGCCAATCAAAGGTGATCCTTGTGGTGTGTGGAGAGGGATACAATGTGAGGATGGTAGTATTACTGGGATCAACGTTTCAGGGTTCAGAAGAACAAGAGTTGGTAAGCAAAACCCACAATTCGCTGTTGATCCTCTTCGTAATCTTACTCGTTTGGAGTACTTCAACGCCTCTGGGTTAGCACTTCCTGGGAGTATACCTGAGTGGTTTGGTGTTACTTTGTTGGCATTGCAAGTGTTGGATCTTAGTTCTTGCTCTGTTAGTGGTGCTGTTCCTTTTACTCTTGGTAACCTCACTAGTTTGAGGACTTTGAATCTGTCTCAGAACAGTCTTACAAGTTTAGTTCCCAGCAGTTTAGGGCAGTTGTTTAATCTATCAGACCTTGATCTCTCGAAGAACTCACTCACTGGGACTCTTCCTCCATCTTTTAGCTCTCTGAAGAATCTGTTGACTCTTGATGTTTCTTCTAACTACCTTACTGGACCAATCCCTCCAGGTTTAGGAACGTTATCGAAGCTTACCCATCTGAATTTTTCAAGTAATAGTTTCTCGTCTCCGATTCCTTCAGAGCTAGGTGATCTTGTCAATCTTGTTGATCTTGATCTCAGCATCAATTCATTGTCTGGTTCAGCTCCTCAGGAGTTGAGTAAGTTAAGGAAGTTGCAGCTAATGGCGATCGGAGATAACCTCTTGAGTGGAACATTACCAGTAGATTTGTGTAGTGCTGAGAGCCAACTACAAACTTTAGTTTTGAGGGAGAATGTTATCTCCGGTAATGTACCTGATCTGTGTTGGTCGTTGCCCAAATTGAGGATACTTGACATTGCTAAGAACAACTTCACAGGAATGCTACCAAATTCTAGTATTATTAAAAGTTGAGTACAAGTAAAGAAAAAGTGTTTAGAGTTTTGCGAATACACCATTTTTTTCGGTGAGAATGTTTCTATCTATAAATATGTAGGAGGAAATCATTGAAAATGATTAAATACACATACCTAATTAGGTTTGCAAGCTAGAATACTAATATATAAAATATAAAGGGTAAATGTTAAGATGGTTTAATATTATATACATATTTGTCAAATCAACTAAACATTCAAAAAACCCCAAAGTTTATAACTACCACTAAATATAAAAGTTTCATAGTAAGAGTTATCTTTGACAACATAAGACTTTCTCAATATATATATAAAGTTTCATCGGAATACAAGCTGACATGAATTTGAAGCCTTTATCATACTCTCCAACTCCTCAACCATCTGAACTTTCTGTTTCGCTTTCAGGTGTTTATTGTAGGAAAAAATTGCTTTCTTCAAACAAATTGCATTCTTTAGGATATACTTTGTCACCTCTTTTCCATTCTCTTGCGATTCGTAGTAGTCTTCATACACAAATGTCTCGAGATGGAGTAACAAACATTCAGGAACATTCTTTGGCTGATTCCATTTTCCCAAGGGCTGTTGTTCTGACTGACAAAAACGACGAGAAAACACAAAGTATATATATGATCATAAAAACCCCAAATTGAGTTGGAATTTGCTAAATTAATATGAATTTACTATGCTACCACCGACAAGCTTGAGGACTTGTAAATTAGGAGAAGTATTGAGCATGAGCGTTAGTAGATTCCACCAATTAACTTTATATGTACGCAACTCCAAATACACCAACTGATAAAATATACTAGCAGTAGGAAATGTACTCTATACATGAAAGCAATATTAGTAGAGGAACAATTAATGTGATAACAATTAACTCATTAAAGAATTAAAAAAAATAAAAATAAAACTTACTTCCAAGGCTGATAGCTCCAAGGAAAGATCAAGATGTTTGAGTGAACTGAGTGATCCCAAGATGTTCGCATCATAGATGAAAATGGTTGCTTCAACCAACTCTGGTGTTCTCAATCAAACAAGACTCAAGAGCTTTAAACCCTTTCATCTTCAAGTATTTCAAAGAAGGAGCATTTATCACATAGTCCCCACTAGGTCTATCAGTGTAATTATGAATTGATAGTCTCTGTAAGGATGGCACCGCAATAGTGAAAGTCTTCAGTCTGTTTAATGAATATCGATACACCACCAAGTTTTCAAGATTAGGACAGCCAGAGAAAAGGTTAAGTACAGACAAAATGAAGAAGGGACATCCATAAAAACCGAATACTTGAGTTCCAAGGTCTCTAGTGTTTCACACTTAGATAAGCACTTAGAAAATCTTAAGGTTCAAGTTGAATTTGAACATCCAATACCAGCTTACGCAAATTGCGGGCAAATGCAAATCCAGTCAATTTTCTAACTTGTTTTGCATTCAATCTATTTAAAGACATTGAGAGATGCAAACTCTGTAGAACCGGAGCTTTGTGTGAAAGCAAAGCCTTAGAAACATTCTTTGAGAATGTCCCGTGTTCATGGCTGTGATAGTAATAACCGTAAGAATCAAACATGAGTCTAGGCAGCATTCTCCAGTGAGACTGCCATTGTTTAGACAAAACACTCGTGGCTATGGCAAATTTTGTATGAAGCAGAGACAATATCTGCAAAATCAAAGCTTAAGGCAACTCACTCAACCTGTCCTCATTCACAACATCTTGGTTACTAATACTCTCACCATCTCTTTTGCTGCCAAACAAGAAACAATATAACAAAAGACAATAGTTGGCTTTGATGTTTTGGAGATTATAATTACGGAATCCTAAAGCATTAAAAGAAACTAACCATCGTTTCATTGGTCAAGCTTGAATGGAAGAGTTCTCTGTGTCGGATGCTTGTCGAATTCGATTGCGGTATATAACAGAGGCGAGAGACGAAGAAACTAGACGGCAGAGGTGACAGAGTTTATACGGCGTACGTTAGGGTTTTGGAGGCAGAGGTTGCGGCGGTCGGGGAGGGGGTTTCTTCTTTTTTTCTTTTTTCCTTTATATGGTAACAATTTCGTAGAAGTGAAAATCTGTTTTTTTTTTTTTTAATCGGGAAAAACGGAAATAAAAAGAATTATAGAAAAAGTAATTGGTGTAAAAAAAAAAAAGAAGTAAATGATTCTAGTAATCAAAAATTATGTAATCTAAATTTGTATGAAATTTATTTTAAGAAAACAGAAGAAGAAATGACTAATTTTTCTAAAAAAAAATCAGATTATTGTTTTTTGAAGAAGTAACACACATTCAAATTAAATGGCTACAATTTTTGATACTTTTAAATATGTATTTTCCATATTTTAACGTAAATATATGAGTACTACTATTTTTACTAATTTAATATGACATTAGATTTTTAATACTGATTTGAAATGTTTATAACAGTAGATGTTAACAAAAGATGTGCATTCTTTAAAAATAACATATAGTTTTAATTTATTTTGTGAATTTAGAATAAAATATATAATAGTATGGATGTAATAAGGGTCATCTACTAAAACGTGTCTTGAGCACTCTGGCGACTACACGTCAGCATTTTGTTCAATAATATTTCTCTATTAACATATACGGGATAAATATCAAATTATTCTAGATATGCATTTTTTTTTTTAGCATTTTTTCACATATCATATTTCAAAAGAAAATTTAGTTATTAAGAATAATAATATAATTAACTTTTAAAAGTAATCTTGGAAATAACTATTTGTTTTGAAATAGTTATATTGTTATGGTAAAAATTATTAGACATATTATGCACTAAATAAACATTATAATAATTTTATAAAATTATATTTTGGATAAAAAAGAAACTAAATATAATGATTAGTATACCAAAAAAATGTATTATGAATCTTTTGGAGGTAAGAGAGAGTTAAGAAAATTTGATTTAATAATTCTGTTACAATAGTTTATTTTGTTAACACATTGCTAAAAATAAAATAAATATGCATGAATGTGTAAGAAATAACAAAACATCTAGAGTATAAAATGCAGATGATTTCTTTAGCTCGATTCTTTCATTGGACTTTGATCAAAATTAGTACTTTTGAATCTCCATTGGTAATTAGTTTTTACAGCCACCAAAATTTATTATGCATATATAATTAAAAATAAAAAAAAAAATAAGAAGAAGACAAAGATGGAAAGAAGAAATACATATAAAAAAATTGAACACAATATAAGATATATCTAATAAAGTATATCTAATCACACTCTTACCATGAGTTTTAAACTCATGCAAGAAAATAAACAAAAGAAAAAAAATTATTTGGAATTTGAAATATGGTGGATGATAATGTGAGAATGGTTACTTTTCGAAGCATGAAAGTTATATTTCTAAAATAGTTTAATTAGCGGAGTTATTGTAATTTATAGTGTGTTTCAATAAAAATAAATAGAAAAAATAGTCGATTCATAATTTATGTAATTTCAGTTACAATTGAGTAGTAAAATGTGGATTTAAAGTATGGGTTAATGCACATTTTTATTTAATTAAAAATAAATATTATTTTTGTTTTAAATTAAATATTAAATGGAACAATAAAGAGAAAATGACACTAATATTTTTTTTTCAGAAATTAAATGCTAAATTGACCAATAAAAAGAAAGTGAAACTTTACTTATATATATATATATATATATATAAAAAAAAAAACCAAGAGAAATATCATAAAAAAAGAGAAAGCCTCTCTCTCTCAGCAATGGCGATTGTTTTCTAGGGTTCGATTGGGTTTTTGTTTCGGTTTTCTTTGGGTTTGATGAGGGTGGATTTCGTCTTGAGATCTTGTTGGATTGATTCTGGTTCGCTGGACAATAATCTATTTTGTTTGCGATGGAGATCTGCGGGATTGGGATTTCTTTTTTCGGGGCTGTATCGGTTGTCTCCAGATCCCTCTTTGAATTCAAAGGGAGGATTCAGGGAAGAGCGATTTATCATTAATCCCTCTTCTGGTTTGTGCTATTTTGGCGTGGTTTTAGGGTTGATCGATTTGATTTGGATTCTTTCAGGTTGGAGTGAGAGGGCGTTGACTCAGGGATTCGGAGATAATGTCTCAGTGAATCCTTTGGCTCTTCAAGCTCTTGATTCTGGCTTATCATGGGCGTTAATTCAGGGTCGGGATTCTGGATATCTCGGTAGCGGTTCTTACGGGATGGAGATTTCCTCTCCTTTTGTGGCTCCTACATTAAGTGACATTTCGGGATGGTCTTTTGAGCCTGGCTATAAATATTTTTCATGGTCTGTGCTTAGTACTCATTCTGTTTTTTTCCATCACGCTTTTCTTCTCAGTTTCCCTTGTTTTCTTTTTGTGGGTTATTATCGGGATTGTTCTTTCTCTTCGTGTGGGTGTTTTTCACGGTTTGGTTTACCACTGCGAGTGATGTCTCAGAGTGCTTTGCTATTTCAGGGTGCGAACGGGAGCTCCTCTGGGTCAGGGAGTAGGCTGAAGATTAGAGTCCCACAGTTTGATAACACGGCATTGATTGAGGGTTACGCTAAAACGTTGATTGGTAGATGCATGAATCCAGTGATGCAAGATATGAAAGCATTGCTGTTTATGCTACCGCGGATCTGGAAGATGGAGGAGAGGGTCGTTGGTGCTGATTTGGGTCTGGGACGGTTTCAGTTTGACTTCGATCACGAGGATGATATTCAGGAGGTCCTGAAGTTGGAGCCCTATCATTTTGATCACTGGATGCTTTCTCTGGTCAGATGGAAGCCGGTGGTGGATCCGCGATACCCTTATCATATCAAGTTTTGGGTTCGGGTGATGGGTGTGCCTCTGCATTTTTGGGCAGATGAGACTTTCCGTTCTATTGGTGCTGACTTGGGAGAGGTAGAGGAGGTTGACTTGGATAATGGACGGGTGAAGATTCTGCTGGATGGCTTCACGCCTCTGATTTTTGATGCTACAATTGAGTTTCATAGTGGAGAAGAGACGACAATATCTCTGAGGTATGAACGTCTCTTTGGGTACTGCCGGCGTTGCCACAGTCTTAGTCACGACATATCCCGCTGTCCCCTTTTTGGTGATAAGGGGAAACATCGGCTGGAGGAGAACTCTGACCCGCGGCCAGAGGACAAGCTCCAGAGCTATAAGGGTGCGATAGTAAACGGCGTGCCTAGTGGTAATGTTTCGCGGTTGGGTGGTGCCAATTTAGGGGTGCCTCATCAAGGTTCTGCTAGTGGGAATGGGCGTGGGGCTGGTTCTCAGGCGGTTAATCATCGGGCGGCTCAAGGTTTTGGTGGTAAGTGGG
Organism: Camelina laxa; assembly: GCA_024034495.1. Taxonomy (NCBI): domain Eukaryota; kingdom Viridiplantae; phylum Streptophyta; class Magnoliopsida; order Brassicales; family Brassicaceae; genus Camelina; species Camelina laxa. The sequence continues at coordinate 20,087,103 of CM043880.1, read as the reverse complement.
GGAAGTTTAAAAGGGGTGTGCAGGCAGATGAGAGGTTCGTGAAGAAGAAAACATTTGTAGCTCATGCCCCTGTTTCCACTGCCAAGGTCCCTATCTCGGGGGAGGGTCAAGATCAATCGGGTACAAGTGCTGTGCGACACAACTTTACTGCTGAGGAGCAGAAGATGCTTGATGATTTCTTGGGCCCAAGTTTGGAGGAGACTGTGGCTTCGGATGCTCCTTCTGTGGAGTCAATGTCGGCTCTTGCGCAAGGGGTTGATAAGAGGGTATGTAAGAATCTATTTCCTACTGGTGACGTGAGTGTCACAGCTTCAGGTTCCATGGAACTGTTGCAGCAAGAGGCGTTTTACTCTGCTGATCTTAGTAACTTGATGGGTCAGGAGTTTCCTATTAAGGAAGACCACACCTTGAGTTTTATGGATACTATCATGGAGGAGCAGGTTTTGGCGTCTGAGGAAACCGCCCAGGAGGATTCCCTTCTTACGGATGAGCAGCTTGCGGAGGAGGGCACCACTGAGGAGGATCTCCCTGCTCAAGTGGTTACGCAAACGGTTAGTGATGGTGTCTCTGAGGATAAGCCACAGGATGAAGAAATGGGGGGAACAGTGAATCCTTCACGGGTCAGAGTTTTTAAGCAAAAGGGTGCCCTTCTAGGTGCTAGCACCAAGAAGAGGAACATGTTTTCTCTCACCTCTCCGAGGAAGAAGGCTGTCGCAAAGGGTGTTGGACTGACTGGGAAACTTGGTTCTCACCACGGAGGAAAGCCTCCAAACCCAGCGGTTGATTAATGTGTTTAGTCAGTATAGGGCGGCAAGGGACTGAGGATGCGGGCTACGTGTTCTGGTTTTTTCTCGGGAAGCAACCTTTGATTTGGTCTTCTCTGTTTTGTTTGTTTTTTCATCATTTGAGTTTAAGAAATAAGCTTTTTACGGCTGTTCCGTATGGTTGTAGCTGGTTTATGTCTTGGTTTTTCTTTGTTTTTTTGGTTTCGCCTATTTTGGGGTGTATCTTCTGGCTCTTATTTCTGCAAGTAATAATACATCTTTGCTCGCCTTTACCTTGGTTCTCCGTTTCTTCTCTTTTCTGGTTTCATCGATGGAGCTTTGCTGGTTTCGTTCAGTGTTTGTTTACAGTCGTCCGACGGGGGCCACTATATGGGCTTTTATTGGGCCGGCAAAGATTATTATTTTTCCTCGAGGGTTGTTTATTTTTCTCTCTTATTGGTATGGTCTTTTGGTGCCGGGAGGTTTCTCTATCTGTTTTGACTTGGTTCTGGGAGTTTTATTTATTATTAGTATTTGTTGCTTTATTAGGCTACGGCTATCTCATGTATTTTCGGTGGTTCGCTGTTTTTTTCTTTGACTATAATTTTATGCTCTTTTCCTATCATATTTGTAGTCCTCTCGGTTTTTTGGGATGTTTTGCAATAATGGGTTTTGTGCAAACGGGTGTTGAGCTTTGTAATTTTTCATCTTCTCAAGGGTGGGAGGAGGTGAACTTGGGATATTTATTTCCCTAAATTTGTATTTTCTTTTATGAATATTGTGAGTTGGAATTGTCAAGGCTTGGGTAATAAGGCCACAATTGGTAATCTTCGGGATCTATGGACCAAACATCGGCCAGACTTTCTATTCCTCATGGAAACCAAACAACCTACTTCTATGGTGGAAAAGTTTGTTGGTCATTTTGGATATAAGAATTTAAAAACAATTGAGCCTATCGGTTATAGTGGTGGTATGGCTCTATTTTATAATCAATGTGATTTTCAGGTCTCAATTTTGTTTGAATCAAATCGATTAATCGACATTGAAGCGGTTTTCAAAGGTCGGATAATACATTTAACTTTCGTTTATGGGGATCCGGTCCCTAAGAATCGAGATTTGGTTTGGGAACGTCTCTTAAGAATTAGTTCCACTCGGTCCACCCCTTGGTTTGTGGTTGGAGACTTTAATGAGCTAACAGGTAATCATGAAAAGCGTGGTGGGAAATTACGTCATCCTTCCTCCTTTCTTTCTTTTACTGGAATGATTCAGGACTGTGGTTTTTTGGAGTTTCCCTATCTTGGGGATTGTTTGTCTTGGAGGGGTTGGCGCGATAAAAAACCAATTCGCTGTCGATTGGATAGGGCGTTAGGGAACGAGGATTGGCATGAGTTGTTCCCGGACACTGTGACGGAGTATTTACCAATGATAGCCTCTGATCATAAGCCTCTAGTGGTCAGTATTGGGGCTAAACGACCGCGGGGGAAAGGGAGTTTTATGTTTGACCGGCGCTGGCTTGATAAGGCGGGACTAATGGATGCGATTGCATCAGGGTGGGAAAGGGACTTGGCCCAGGATGCAAATACGTTTGTCCATAAAGTTGGGAATTGTCGAAAGGCGATTTCTCAGTGGCGTAAATCTCAAGTCCCATACGGTAGGGATACCATTGAGGATTTAAAGAGACAGTTGGAGGTAGCTCTGGCGGATGATTCGATTCCCCCTTCCGCGATCTCGGAATTACAGACTCGCTTACGGCAGGCATATGGGGATGAAGAGATTTATTGGTATCAAAAGAGTAGGAGTAAATGGATGAGATTGGGGGATAAAAATTCCAAATATTTTCATGCCTTAACAAAGCAGAGACGCGCTCGTAATCGGATTACTGGTTTGTTTAATAAGGATGATATCTGGTCAACTGAGGATGTGGATATTTGTAATACGGCGGTATCATATTTTGAGGATTTGTTTACTTCAACAAACCCGGGCAATTTTGAGGAGGTCCTAAGGGAGGTCAATACGGTGATTACAGCCGGGGATAATGAGCAGTTGACAAGACCTGCTACGGAGGCTGAGGTTAAGTCCGCTTTGTTTACGATGCATCCGGATAAAGCCCCTGGCCCGGACGGAATGACAGCTTTGTTTTTCCAAAAAGCATGGGGTATAGTTAAGACGGACCTTGTAACTTTGGTTAATGGTTTTTTGGTGGAGGGCGCTTTCGACAAGGTCCTAAACCGAACTCATATTTGTCTTATCCCAAAAGTGGCCAAACCTACTCGAATGGCAGAATTACACCCGATTAGTTTGTGTAACGTTGGATATAAGATCATTTCTAAGCTTTTATGTCAGCGGCTTAAGAGGATTTTACCTGGTCTTATCTCTGAGACTCAATCGGCTTTCGTTCCAGGTCGGCTGATTTCAGATAATATTCTTATTGCTCAAGAGATGTTCCATGGTTTACGTACTAATCCGTCTTGTAAAGGGAAATTTATGGCCATTAAAACAGATATGAGTAAGGCTTACGATAGGGTTGAGTGGGATTTTGTGGCAGCTTTGTTAAAGAAGATGGGTTTTGCAGAGTCATGGGTTTCATGGATAATGTTTTGTGTCTCTTCGGTAGAATATAGGGTCCTTATTAATGGTCAGCCGAATGGTTTGATAGTACCACAGCGGGGGTTGCGACAAGGTGATCCTCTGTCTCCTTACTTGTTCATCTTATGCACGGAGGCTTTGATTGCTAATATACGGAAAGCCGAGAAAGATAAGCTTATTTCTGGGATAAGGGTGGCGAACAAATGCCCGCCTATTACGCATCTGCTGTTTGCAGATGATAGTCTTTTTTTCTGTAAGGCGGACAGAGGACAATGTCAGGTTATTTTAGATATCCTAAAACAGTATGAGTCTGTTTCTGGTCAACAAATAAATTTTTCCAAATCATCGGTACAGTTTGGGCACAAGATAGATGACGATACAAAATCTGAGCTCCAGGATGTTCTCGGGATCACAACTCTGGGTGGTATGGGTTCATATTTAGGTCTACCCGAAAGTTTGGGTGGGGCTAAAACCAAGGTTTTCTCTTTTGTTCGTGAGCGGATTCAAAGTCGGACTACTGGTTGGACTGCAAATTTGCTTTCAAAAGGGGGAAGGGAAGTGATGATTAAATCTGTTGCTACTGCCGTTCCGACATTTGTGATGTCTTGTTTTAGACTACCAAAAACAATTACATCCAAGCTTACCAGTGCAGTGGCAAATTTTTGGTGGAGTACTAATGGTCAGACAGGGGGCATGCATTGGCTTGCCTGGGAGAAATTATGTGTTAGCAAACAATTGGGTGGTCTGGGTTTTAGGAATGTGGATGACTTTAATTCGGCATTACTGGCCAAGCAACTATGGCGTCTGATAGACGTTCCAGAATCTTTGTTTGCAAGGGTTTTTAAGAGTAGGTACTTTAGGAATACGCATCCTTTGGATCCGATTAGGTCTTACTCTCCCTCTTATGGATGGAGGAGTATGTGTTCTGCTCGCTCTCTGGTTAATAAAGGGCTTATTAAACGGGTTGGCTCAGGGGATACCATATCTATATGGTCTGATCCTTGGGTACCAGCTCAATTCCCGAGACCAGCTATAAGCAAGGGTACATTTAAGGACCCTTCTCTTCAAATGAATCAATTAATTGATCGACAAACTAATACTTGGCGCTTGGATATGCTTAATGAGCATTTTGATCCACTTGATGTTGCATTGATAAGGGCTATACCATTGGGTGGCAATCGAAAGGATGATCCTTTCGGCTGGCACTTCACGAAAACTGGGCTATATACTGTCAAATCAGGCTATCACACTGCACGTCATGAGGTGGTTCGGACTTTTGCGGTCACTGGTTCCGGCCCGGAAATTACCCCCCTACTCGCTAGCGTGTGGAGGGCTCGTTGTCCACCTAAGATCCAGCATTTTATGTGGCAGGTTTTATCTGGTTGTATTTCGGTTTCAGCAAATCTGGGACGAAGGGGTATTGCTTGTGATTTATGGTGTGTAAGATGTGGTGCGGATTTGGAGACAATAAATCATGCAATCTTTGTGTGTCCTCCGGCCCGTCAGGTTTGGGCATTAGCAAATGTGCCGGTGGGTCCTAATTGCTTTCCGACAGAATCAGTATATGCAAATGTTGATCACTTTTTAGGGCAGCAGAATCCTGGTGCTCATATTGCGGCTTTCCCTTGGCTCATGTGGTTTATTTGGAAAGCACGAAATGCACGTGTTTTTGACAATCTTATTGAGCGTCCGGAGGATATTGTTAGGGTAGCAGAGGGAGAAGCTGCAGCGTGGCAGCAGGCTCAGATAGTGGAAGAACAAGTGTCTTCTCCCATTATCCCAGGTGTTTCGGAGATACCACCTCGGGTGGTTACTGCTACCCTTCCCTCGATCTATTCGGGATACCGATGTTTCATAGATGGCTCCTGGAAAGCAGGGGATTTGTTTGCAGGTGCTGGATGGTGTTGTACCTCGGTCCAGACAGCGTTGCCGCTTTTGGGAGCCAAGAATTTCCGGCGAAGTCTCTCTCCATTACATACAGAAGTTGAAGCTTTCCTTTGGGCGATGCGCTGCATGATCGGCCATGACTTCAGAGAGGTGGCTTTCTATACCGACTGCTCAGATTTGGTGAAGATGGTGTCTTCTCCTTCCGACTGGCCAGCTTTCTCGGCGTACCTTGACGACATCAAAACGGATAGGGAGGAATTTTTCTCTTTCTCTTTATCTTTAATTCCTAGAAATGCTAATGTAAGGGCGGATTCTTTGGCACGCCAAGCGCGTACATCTCCTCACCAAGTATTGTTTGTTCACGCTTTCCCTTCCAATTGGCTCGTCTGAGCTGATCTTTTGTTGACAAAAAAAAAAAAAAATATATATATATATATATATATGTGATTTCTCTCTCTTTCTCTATTCCTACAAAATATAAATCTCACTTTAGAATTAGGATTTTAATCGAGTGGGAAATGAGTTTTGCTGGAACATTACATGGAGACTGCTTTTATGATGAATATTGAAAAGATTTAATAAGATCAGGTAAACGGATGCCGATATCAAAAATCGCAAGATTTATTTAGAACAAAATTTACAGACCCTAGAAATCAAATTATATATAGACACTTGCAGAAGAATTAATCATGACAAATTAACAGATCCTGGATATAAGTAGTATATGTATGCATAATATGGCTGCCCCGTTCGAGGTACGTTTACTCTCCAAAGGACCAACCACGACAAGATGTCAGATTTCACCTTAATAATGAGAAATCCAATTTAATTTTTTTATATATATATAAAGATCTTCCATTTCTGTATGAATAATATGACTGTCTTCCATTTCCCAATATTAGTTGTTTTTCTTAAAAATTCTCACAAATTAAAAACACAGTTACTGCTTAGTAGTATATGTATTTCATACAAACCAATATTAATTCCAAAAAATACAAATATTTTTAACCAACACTTGTAGATTTTATGTTATATTAACATCAATTGAAAAGAAATGCATTAAAAATTAGAAAATTATTATGTAAAGAACAATAAATACTCTCTCCTATAAAGAGTGTCATTCTATCATTTTCATACAAATTTTTTTTAAAAAAAAGTAAACAAATTTCATTTACACTCTTTAGTAATGCACTATGTGTGAGTGGGTTCGCACGAAAGTAAACAGGATGACAAATCAAACCGGTTTAGAGAAGGATCCTAACAAGATTTGAGGTTCACCACATGACAAGAATGACGAATTAGAATTTTATTAGTGTTACAGCTGCACTTCGTGGAGGCTGCCTCCGTATCCATGAAAAAAAGATCAAACCCTTTGTAGTTCATATTACTATTACTAAAGATGGTCAGAAATGGTGTTTTTATAAAATGAGAAAGTGAGATCAATAAACATGTCTGCTCCGATGTAGAGAGATGACAAGGTTCGATGTTGAGAACAATGTCAATGAGACTGAGGACTACATGTACACGATGTCAGATTTGACCTTAAAAATGACATTCCAGTTAAATTGATTTTTATTAATATCATTTCCTCCGATTCTCAAAAGTTGATTTTCTGAAGTTTTCTCACAAGTTAGAAAACAATTAATGCCTGGTAGTATACATATTCTATCAGTTACAAATTAATTGTGTTTTAAAAGTTATATATAATTCTGTAAATACAAATATTTTTTAACCAACATATACTGAATTTTATGCTCAATTGAAATTATTTAAATAGAAATGCATTCAAAATTAGAAAATCATTAAAACGATAAATATGATAAATATGACTGGAAACAACATTAAAACGACACGTCACACGTTATTAATGTTTGGCATAATCTTTACATTAACCAACTTGTCAACAAAGTCTTGAAAGTTCCTTTCAGATGATCCTCCGTATGCCACGGCAGACTCCGCCGCCTCCTTCAACCTCCGAGCGTTTTCTCTCAGCTCCACCGCCTTCTCTCCAACGGTGGCCTCAAGCAGTCGGTCAGTCACCTCTTCCCTTAAAACAATCCTCTTCTCAGCTGCTCCACGACTGAGTCTCAATCCTGTCTTGAAAACATCAATCATGTACACCGCATTTGTCACCTGATCCCCCCACTGTGGGAAACAAATCACGGGAACTCCTGAAGTTAAAGCCTCCATGGTTGAGTTCCACCCGCAGTGACTTATGAAGCAAGCAACCGCAGGATGAGCCAACACCTTCTCTTGTGGACACCATTCCACGATCTTCCCTTTTTCTTCAAGCTCTCGAGGCAAAACTTGTGGTTCTTGGGATAAGGCTTCTAAGGGAGGCCGCACGACCCATAAGCAGGACAACCCGGAGTGTAGGACGCCGTGCGCAATCTCCTCGATCTGCTCTTGCTTCAAGTAAGCCAGTGTCCCAAAGGAGACGTATACGACAGAGGATGGTTCTTTGGAGTCAAGCCACTCTATGCAGTCACTGGCTGGCTCGGAAATGTCTCCTTTAATGTCAGAGCTTATGGATTTAGCCACCGTAAAAAGCGGACCTATGGGGTTGATGATGACTTGAGGGCAGAGCTGGGACATGTGGTCAATAGTGTCTCTTTCTAGTTCTTGGAAAGTGTCAATGAGAACAGAGAAAGGCTTGTGAAGTCGCTTGATCTGTTCTAATATGATACCACCCAAACTGGGAAGGGGAGAGGAAGGGTGAAGGAAGCTAGGGATCTCGTCATGCTTCAACACTGATGGCTTGAAAGGGATTTCAGTGGTAATCTCCGGCTCGGTTTCTGTCGGAAACTTAACTAACTGGTGGTGGTAGTAGTAATAAGCGGCAAGGCAAGCACAAGACTGGACCCATAGGACAGCTGAAGGGATTTGAAGCTCCTCGGCTACGTCACACACCCATGGGACAAAAGCGTTATTTATAAGACATTTCACTGGTTGCTTCTCATATTTCTTGACCAGGTTCTTGATCTCTCTTTTCCCGGCAACTTCAAGTGATTTTAATAACAAATCAATGCCTTCGTAAACAAATCCGTCGTCGAAGAACTCGAACCGGAGGAAACCTAAACCGACGGGTTTGAGCACGCCATCTTGAATCTTGTTGGCTTCACGCATCTTCTTCCCCAATGGCTCCTCTGTGGTGACAAAGGTGACTAGTAAACCTTTAGAGGCTATGAGCTTTCCGAGACGAAGAAGAGGGTTTATGTGACCTTGGCCTGGGAATGATACGAGCATCACATGGGTTAGCGACGATCCCATCTCCATCTCCATTTCCATTTTTTTTTTTGTAACTAGACAAATTAGATTACTGTTGCCTTCTTAACACTATTTCCATGTTGGACTTATTATATTTATGGAAGGTTGGGTAGAGGCCTGTCAGCGGCTGGCTATTTTTTCTAAGTAAAATATTGATATCCTTTTTATGTACATGTTTCTTAAATTTCTGTCGATTTTATAGTATTAGGAGATAATTTTTATCAGTGTAGAAAATTTAATCATATAGGACAAAGTTATTAAAAAAAACGTTCGTAAGAAGAAACAAAATATTGAGGACAACAAACTATCATAAGTTTAATTAATGTAAATTTAGTCTTAGCTTCAGCTTGTTAGAAATTGAGTCATCCATCATAGTAAACTTATGATATGGTGTACACTAAACCTTGGTTAATCCATAGATCGAGCGAGCCATGAAGTGTATTAAAAAGTTTTTTTTTAAAAAGAGACGTGTGAGAAAACAAAAGAAAAGCTAGAAAGAGACCAAAAAAAAAAAATGATTTATAACAAATAAAGTTATACGTGCGGAGATCACCTACTTGATTTAATTTTTCAACGATTTACCTGCTCTGATTATAATGGTATTAGAAATATAAACCACGAGATTAGCTTCCTTTCAAAGTCTCCTAATAACATTTACATAAGAACTCTAGAGATAACGTTAACGGTTGACCAAAACCCAAAAATTAACAAGTTTGGATCAAAACACGTGATTATAAATAATTTGATAGAACTGTTGAACAGATCACTCATTATTTTTGTCGTTAACTCCCTGAGCTATCCCACAAAAATCAACTTTCCAAGAGTCGACAGTATGCATATTTAACTGAGATGAAGTTATTATCCGGAATATGAAATCCCATTTTAGATCTAATCCAATCTATTTTGATGTGATATTCATGAATCCGATCTAATTAGATACGAGACTTAATCGTGTTACCTTAAAAAATTTTATTGAGATTCGGATTTGAGTCCGAGTAACATGATTTTTAAATCTTTATATATTTGGATCCGAGTATTTATCTATTAAATATAAATATCCTCTATATAATAAAATGGAAGTACATGAGGTTAAAAAAAAAAAAAATAGAAGTACATCATTTTTTTGTATACTATATAATTTTCATAAGTTGGTTACAAAATATATTATAAATAAAATATTGGTTAGTTATCAAAAAAGTTATAGATTAATTGGTCAATATATACTTAAGAATATCCAAAAAAATCTTCTGAAAATAATATTTAATTATTTATACAATTTCCAAAATAAAATCTTTAGTATTCTATGTATTGTTACAATATATACTGTTAGGCATAAAAATAATAAAATTTTGACAATTTATCACACTTAATAGTGATTTTCCGGGATCTTATTTTGCAATTAAAATATAATCTTATCTAAGCACGGGTCATATTAAAACAATTTCACCAAACATGTTCAAAAATTAAAATTAAAATAAACAACAAACATAACCATATCTCATACATAAAATTACAAAATTTACAATATAAAACTTACAAATATATATTTTTTCAAGTCATCATATTTAGCATATGATTTTATTATATAATGTTTTATACAAAAAAAAATTTTAAAAACAATCATATGAATTAAATTTTATTCTAAAATTATAATATAAATAAAAGAAATTTCAATTGGTGCTTTAGCATGGGTTTAGTACAATATGTAAAGCTCTAAAATAATAATTTCGTCAAATGATGTCTCCATCTCTCTTTTCTAAATGGGCAGAGAAATGTTTCGGAAAGAATGGTACACACTATCGAGAATTCAGATATATGTTTATGGATATTGGATCGACTTAGTCATATGACATAAAATTTTAAAATTGAATATGACTTGTTTTGAACACCCTAGGTGTTCCTTGTTAATTTTTGAAGAACACCTAGGGTGTTTCCTCAGGTCGTGGCAATCATGAAGAATGTTTTCCATTGTGTACAAAGAATATATATTCGAAGGAACACATGCAAAATAATTAGGATATTAATAATTATCACTAGTTGGAATAAAATTGTGAGATATAAGAAAAAAAAAAAGGGTATTTTACAAGTAAATTATGGTGGAGACATTCTAGGCATAAGTGGTGCATGGTTGCAAAATATCATCCTTCCGTAGCAAAATCTTTAAACCTTAGAAGAGAAACCAATATGCAGTAAAAAGAGCTATATCTCTTAAGATTACGGAGCTACGATCAGAACTAGCTGCCATTAATATTCCAACACAAACTTAAGCAAGTTATAATCATATTATTGTATTTGTAGTACGTAGAGATAGATAGAAATAAGAGAGGAGAGACTGTTGTTGATTCTCATTCTAGTGAGCAAAATCTTTGGTAAATGGTGACAGAATCATGCCAAATAAAATATCAAAGCCCTCTGTCCTCCCTTGTGCCATTCAAAGTTCTTCAGAGGACTCCACTGAAGAGGCTCTTTTCTTCAGCTCTTGGTTCATATATAGCAGTGGAGGGCAATATAAGTACTTTTGAATACCCAAGAAACAAACTCACTGAAACATGAGTACCACCATTACCACCTGTTGCCATCAGCCCGGATGCGTAAACACACATTGCACATGCTCTGCTTAATTATAACACTTTTTAAAAAAAAAAGATATAAATGAATTAAATAATATATATATACACTATAATGTAGTTCCAACGTAATATTATCCAAAGTTAGATTTCTTGGTTGACGTGGTTCAACCAAAAATCTCAATTTGTCTCTGGATGATTTCTTGATTGATTTCTCACATTCCCAAAGTTTTCAACTTTTTTTGTTTTTTGTTTTTTTTTTTCTGAGCGTCACCTTTCTAATGGCTTCATCTGCATTTGCTTTTCCTTCTCACATAATAACCAAAGGACCTTCAACAGATTCTTGCAAATCAACTTCTCTGTCTTCTTCTCGATCTTTGCCTACAGAGCTTTCATGGCCATGTCCGAGACCCAACAACAATTCCCATGTAAGTTCACTTCTCTCTCCTTCTCTCTGTTTTAACTGTAAGCTTTTGTATTTGGCCAAATCTTGAATTGAAATAATGGGTTCACTTCAATTTCAACTGAAGACAAACAAATCCGAGTTTTAGTCCATGTAAAATGAATTTATTGAAATTGAGAATGATGTTGTGATATTTTAGACCTCTCTTTCAATTTCTAACTTTTGGAGGAAAAAATGACAGCTTTTGTTCTCCAGACCCATCTCTTCTGGTCCGAGATACCAATCCGCCATGTCCTCTAATCCGGAATCTCCAGTTCTCAAAAACTCGTTAACCGATGACAAACAGGTAAAAATTATAACTTTGATTAATCCTCACTTATTTAGTTTAGCATCATTGTGTCTTTGAGTTTGGGATTTCGTTTAGTAACAGTTTTTGAGAATATTGTGCCAATGCAGAAAACCAAATAGATGTTGGGGGTTAGATTGCTTCTCAAAAAGGCTTAATCTTTAATCTAAATACATGCTTTGGTGTTTGTTTGATCAATGTTTTAATATTGACACCGGCTCTTTAAGGCTTGTGCAGTTGGGAGGAGGAAGAGCATGATGATGGGTTTACTCATGTCTGGTTTAATACTTTCAGAAGCCAATCTTTCGACAGCATTTGCTTCAACTCCAGTGTTCAGAGAATACATTGATACATTTGATGGATACTCTTTCAAGTACCCTCAAAACTGGATCCAAGTCCGAGGTGCTGGCGCTGATATATTCTTTAGAGACCCTGTTGTCTTAGACGAGAACCTATCGGTTGAGTTTTCTTCGCCTTCTTCCTCGAAGTACACGTCGCTTGAAGACTTGGGTTCCCCTGAAGAAGCAGGAAAGATGGTAGTTAGGCAGTACTTGACTGAGTTTATGTCCACTAGGCTCGGAGTCAGGCGCCAGGCCAACATCCTGAGCACTTCTTCCAGAGTTGCAGATGATGGTAAACCTTACTACCAAGTTGAGGTAAGCTAAAGTCAATTACCAAACTGCATCCTAATCCTAACATCTCAGGTTTTGGTTGTTTTGAAACTGTGCAACATAGTGTTGTTTCAGTTGAGTTCAGATCGTAGATATTGAGACACAATGTCATACGACGGCTTAGATTATTTGCTAGTTATAGAAAGAATGTTCTTGTGCCTATTGCTGAAACAAAGTATGAAGCTTTAGGTAAATTTAGACAGAACCGGACCATGGCACTTTTCTTGTTGATTTAGAATTGCATAAGAAACAATTTTTCTGTTGATCAATCATAGTGTTGCAACATATCTTGATCAATCATAAGATTAGTTTTCTAGATCAAACATGTTTTGTTGCAACATGTCTTGATAACTTTCAGGGTTTCATAGTTGCATAAGATACAATAGTTTCCTTCAGCATTTATAGTGTTTTAAGGGTCAGTTCGTTTGAAGTTGCAACATGCATTTATGCTTAGAGATATTGTATGACAAACCACATAGCTCATGAGCTACACATTAATGTGGTTTGATTGATTTAAACAGGTGAACATAAAGTCATACGCGAACAACAACGAGCTAGCTGTGATGCCGCAAGATAGAGTTGCTCGTCTGGAATGGAACCGGCGCTACTTAGCGGTTCTAGGAGTTGAGAACAATAGACTCTATTCATTGAGAATCCAAACACCTGAGAAAGTTTTCATAGAAGAAGAAAAGATCTAAGAAGAGTCATGGATTCATTTAGGGTCGAGAAGATTTAGAAGAGCTCACCAAAAATCTTGTTGCTGGTTAATTTGATTACCAAACAAAAATGATTTTTGATTCATATATTGAGAGATCTCATTATGACATTGTTTATTTCTAAACCAGTCGATAAATTGTAACTATTCATCAATACATAAACCGGTTAACAAAATTAAGAAATTATTGCCGGTTATCACTAAACCGGTTAACCAAAAATTTGTACAAAAACCCTCACCGGAAGAAATTGAAGTAGAAGAAGACGACGATGGTGGGATTTGAGAGCTACGTTGTAGTTCACAACATAGCAAAGCGTCACAACATCGGCACACTAGCTCGTAGCGCTACTGCCTTTGGAGTTACGGAGCTGATCCTTGTCGGCCGCCGTGATTTCAACGCTTTCGGTAGCCATGGTTCAGCTTCACACATCCGATTCCGCCATTTTCACTCCCTTACTGAAGCTCGTACTTACCTCAAGGTATCAAATTAGGGAACTTTTCTTTGTGGGTCTTATCATTAACGGATTAGGGTGTTTCAAAGTTTGAGTCTTTTTGTTGTTTTGGATTAAAAGGAGGAGAAAGATTGCGATATATGCGGCGTTGAGATTGCAGATGGAGCTGCTGCGGTTAACGCGCATCCTTTTAAAAGAAGCACTGCGTTTCTTCTCGGTAATGAGGTAATCAAAAGAACTTACAAAACTTTTGAATAATTAAGTTTTAGAAGTACTTAACTTCGTGAACTTAGCATATGGAATCCCTAGTTCTGTGGAAACAGTGTGCTTGGGTTACTCTGTTTGCTATGAGATTGTGATCTTTTTAGTCAGTTTCATTTGTGGACAATGAGAAACCAAGTAAATAGATTTATAGGGACTTCAATGACTTAGATAATGGATCTCTCTTTTGTGATAAAACAAGTGATCTTGTAGTCAGTTTCATCTGTGAAGAATAATGAGGGAACAAGTAGATTAAAGATACTTGAATGGTTTGAACATACAGTTTACAAATCTCAGAGTTAGTAACCTTTAATGGCTGTACATTCAATCTGCAAATTGCTTATTTTGGCTTTAATGGTTTTGTGGTTTCTGCCATTAACTAAATGATAGGTAATAATAAGCCTCTTAGACTTTAACAAATTATTACTAAAGAACTAAGTTTGGGGCTTTTGTAGGGATCAGGGTTATCTCCTAAGGAATATGAAATATGCGACTTCTTCGTATATATTCCTCAGTATGGCTGTGGCACTGCCTCCTTGAATGTTACTGTTGCAGCTTCTATTGTTCTGCATCATTTTGGAGGTATTATGTTTTCTGTATTTTGTACCCATTTTGCTGTGTGCGGTTTAAGATTGGAAAAACACTTTTGATGGATAGATAGCAAAGTTACAAAGAATAGTCACTTGGTGCAATATAGTGTTGGTATCCTAAAAAATAGCATTGTTCTGTTACAGTTTGGGCTGGTTTTTCTGAGCGTGTTCGAGATGGAAGCAAATTTATAGTGGCTGATAGACCCGTTAGACAAGGAAAACGGAATATATGTGCTGGAACAGAAGAATCTATCATTGAAGAGCGGAAGTTGAGGAAAGAAAGTGCGGAAAACGGTTTTTTCGATGATAATGGAAATGGGAATGAAAGTTCATCATCCGACCTTTTGGATGGTTTGTTCATTAACGAGTAATTGTCTTTGAATATGACCACAGTTTTATTTGGGTTTTAGTCCTGGACAAGATCAGGCACACCCCTTCACTAGATATTATCAAGCGGAGTTAGCTCGCTCTTGTTCATTTCCTAGTTACCAAATATTGTATTGCAAGTAGGGAAAAGCTTCTATGGAACTCGAAGTTGATTACATGATTTTGTTTTGTTGGTTTGCCTTTGGTATGAATGTGTTTGAAGATGAGTTCAGTTGATATTTGTGAACAATGGTTATATTTCAGGACATGTTTAACATGGGCAACAACAATGCCGCTCTTTCTTTTATTAGCAATTCAATAATAATCACATGAAAGTTTTCATAAAGGAAAAAAGGAGTTACACCATTTTCTTTAATTTGGTTCAATTTCATGGAAAAAATAATCAGAAACCAAAGCTTTTTTATTATTATTATTATTCACAGAGCAATGCCATCAAGTTTTCATCATGCAACAACTTGAGCAGCTGCAAGCCTTGCAATTGGAACCCTGCAACAACAACAAAAAAGTCCCCGAATTACATCAATCTGAACCATTTTTTTACAAAACAAGTTAAGACTTTGATTGAGCAGTAACTAAATATACCTGAAAGGAGAACAAGAGACATAGTCAAGTCCTGCTTCAGCAAAGAATCCTACAGATGATGGATCTCCTCCATGTTCACCACAAACCTGTTTATTATAACTGATCAGATCAAAAATTTTGTTCTGAGAGATTCGATTTCGATTCACAAACAAAACTTACCTTGAGGTTAGGCCTAGCTGCTCTTCCTTTTTCTGTCGCCATCTTGATCAATTGCCCTACACCCTTCTGATCAAGAACCTGATCCAAACATAAATGGCTATCAAGTTTTAATCCTTTGAAAAGAGAGCAGATGACATTATAACTATACCTCAAAAGGATCGTTTTGTAGTATTCCTTTGGCGAGGTAAATCGGTAGAAACTTCCCAACATCGTCTCTACTGTATCCAAACGTCATTTGTGTCAAGTCATTTGTCCCGAACGAAAAGAACTCTGCCTCTTTCGCAATCTGTCCAAAGAAGAAGGTTTCTAGTTTACTAAATCCTGCTTGAACATGGTTATACAGTGTCTAAAACAATGTACACTTACCTCATCAGCAATTAGTGCGGCTCGAGGAATCTCGATCATTGTCCCGACCTTGTAGCTCACAGTGTGACCTTTCTCAGCAAATACCTTCTTTGCAACTTTCCGGATTACATCAACTTGGTGACCCAACTCCTGTCATTATTAAAAATGTTCTGTTTAGAACAAAAATCACAAAATCTTTCTCTCGCAAGAGTATATATGTATGTATGTATGTATGTATACATACCTGAGGAGTTCCTACAAGTGGAACCATAATCTCAGGAATAACAGTAACGCCTTGGTCATGCATCGACGCTGCTGCTTCAAAAATTGCACGCGCTTGCATTTCTGTTAGCTCTGGATATGATATTCCAAGCCTATATAGCATATAAAATCAACCGTTCATTGATTTGTTCTTTAGTAATCAATCAGTTCAACTAAGGTACAAAAGAGAAAAAAACAAGACCTGCAACCGCGGAAACCAAGCATTGGATTCACTTCAGAGAGTTTCTCTATCCGTGACAAGACTTCATCTTCTTTCACACCTGTTTCTGCAGCTAGCTCGTGTACAATGTTGTCCAAGTCACCTTCCGGAAGAAACTCGTGAAGCGGAGGGTCTAACAAACGGATTGTTACAGGTAAACCATCCATAGCGCGGAAGATGCCTTCGAAATCTGAACGTTGGTAAGGAAGCAAGATGTCTAGAGAAGCTTTCCTTTGCTCTGTTGTTACCGCCATTATCATTTTTCTCACTGCTTTAATCCTATCTGCACCAAAGAACTTAACAACCAAACCAAAGACAACATGAAACATTTTGGACTAAAAAAAAAAAACAGAACAAAAACATAAAATTAAGAACAGAGGAGTTACCATATGCTCGGTCCTGCAAAGCCCGATCCCTTGAGCTCCGTTCTTCCTAGCTGCAATCGCATCTTCAGGCGTATCCGCATTCGCCATAACCTTAAACGATCATCGACATTTTAGTTAAACAAATCTCATTGTCAAACAAGCTAAAGGAAACACAGAAACTCATAAACACACCTTGAGACGTCTGATTGCATCAGCCCAAGACATGAAGGTCTCTAAATCTGGACTCAAAGCCGGAGGAGCCAATGCTTGTTTCCCCAATATAACCTCACCGGTTGATCCGTTCATCGAGATCCATTCGCCTTCATTTATCGTCAAATCTCCAATCAATACAAC